>JADRCC010258677.1:2579-14579 GCA_019843855.1 Hylomyscus alleni | reverse complement strand
GTGGCCGAGGCGGCGGGGACGGAGGGGGGGGGTCAGGGGCTAAGGGAGAAGAAAGGAAGAGAGGGAGGGAAGAAGGGAGGGAGGGAAGGAGGGGAATCCTTTCACAAGATTAAACTCCTTCCCAGCCAATTATAAAATGCTCAATGAGATGCAGGAACCGATGACAATTGGTTATCAAAGGGGCCTAATTGACCCTAACAACTTAAGTTTATTAAATACTACTTCCCCTCTCCACAAGGCAACAGTGTTTAATCAATAAAATTTAAGCCTTCTAGAAGCTAAAAATGTAGCTCCTTTGAAGGATCTTCAGTTCACACTCTCATATATGCCTCAACACACTCCTCATTCAACAGCTGAAATACTCAAAATAGTTAAGCACTTTCACAAGTCACACATAATTTGAGGAACCCAGTGTTAAATTAATCCATAAGACCACTTCTTCCAAAATTATTAAGAATTTTAAACTAACAACAGTAGAGCTTCAAACTATATAAGGCCTTCCTGAGTGTCAGGCCTCTAGCTGCAGCACAGGTCAAATGACTGCAAAATGAACACTGGGTATACAGTTACTAAGAATTGGATGGCTTTGAGTTAGACCACTTCCCTCGGACCACAGAGATCTTATGAGTGTATCCACTACGTATTCTGTGTCACTGGAGAATTTAAGGAGCCAACTTACCCATGGTCACACCACTGGTTTGCAGCAGAGATAAAATCTGAATGTAGGGAGCTCCACGCCAGTTGCACATGGACACAAAAGAACCTTTTACACCCTGTTCCTCCTCCAAGTGACTGAGATCAGTTGGTTGTGGGCAATTGAAGAGGCACAGCTGTCACCATCACAGCTGAACTGGCTCACTGCTGCTGGCCTAGCCCTGCCCACCACCTGCTCTACAAATTTAAAATCAGCCTTCTAGCATCCTAGACTTCTGGGAAAAGAGAAAAGGCATAAGAGTGATGTGCCCCTTCTCCTCCTCCCTCTCCATCCATCCATCATCTCTTCCTCTCCTTCCTGGATCCTGCATAGATGCAGTGAGTCCATGAGGACACATACAGCCTGAGAATGCTCTCTTATCCTGAGATATAGACTTAGGTAAGGACCACTGATTTAGTCTAATAAAGGGAAGAACAGAGGAGTCTTAGATACTCTGAGGATGCTATCACATAATTGTATAACTGTGGAAATTATACTAGGCTTAGAGAAAAACATCACAGTTTAAAATTCTAGCACGGACAATTACTTGATGTCAGACCCTGGCATTTCATTTCAATGAACCCCAGGTTCCCACATCTATAAACTGGGTAGGTGTTAGCTTCCCTGGGTTCTAAAGGACACTTAACTTACATTCACTGCACTGTTGCCAGATTCAGACCTTGAGAGAAAAGATTGTCTAAGTACAACTACTACTTTCTTTCAAGTGTGTATGCAATATTAGGGTCAAAAAAAAAATCCTTCACCTCTGGACCAACTCCCATGAAAACACACATCCTAACCAGCTTCACCCTCTCTACAAACAAACATGTTCTAAACCCCTTCCCTGGCACTAGTCCACCCTCAATGAAAAACTTTAGAAAATGATCCAAATGGATAATCTACAAGAAGTATAGGTGTTTAGTTGCTATTTATGATGCAGGTTCCCTCCATAAAGGAGACCTGTTGATTCACAATCATATCTGTGTTCTCTGCTTCCTTAATGGGACTTAGGGGAAAAATTGGTTTTTAAAGCAGAAGTTTTTCCTACTTTTCTCTCAGATGACAAAATTAGCCAAGGTGTGCTTTACCTATTACATCAAATTTAAAAACAAACAACCAAACAAAATCTTCTTCCTCTGCAGAATGAACTGAGCATGGAGTCAAGTATACCCTTCCTGCCACACAAAAGTACTCCTATTGCTCTGCCCTAACCTTTGAGAATGCCTTGATATGTACTTTCTAGAAATATTTATACACAGAGGCAAAGCTTGGAAGAAAATACAAAAATATTAACACCAGCTGCGTGGGAGGGAATCATGCTGGCAAGTTATTCCCACATGACTAATATTAAATATAAAATTTAAAGTAAGTTCTCTGACAGATAAGACTGCAAATTCAAAGCTTTTGGGACCCCTCCCTGCTCAAACGTATTACTTCATAATGATATCATCCGTGTCTCCATCCATTTCAGCAGTCTTAACTAGGACCATGTCCCTTCCTTTTCTCCAGTTTAGCAAATCTCCAGGAACACTTGATAACAATAAGCACTTCAACCTGCAAACCATTGTTTCCTGTGGATTTTCCTAATATACCACCTTTGACTTTCCTTTGCTGGCTTGCTTCCCTGAGGTTCCGTTACTAAAGAGATTATTTCTCACTTTTGGCATGGTTCTCACACTTGAACGTGCATCCTAACCCTAGCACTGGGCCTCAATCCCAAAACCTTCTCCCTCACTAGGTTTTGCCATAAGAATTTTCCTTGTGAGTATTTCCTAGGTGATGCTGCCACTGCTGAGGCCCGCTCTTGTAGAACCACTGCTTTAAGGAAAAGAGATAAAGTAGATTTCACAACCTCTACTGAATACTGTTTGATTTGGAAAGCTGTCTCGGACAAGTTGTCATTAGATGTCCCTATCTATCTGACAACTGGACATTGTCAAAAGGTCCCTAGAGAGTCCTGGGTGTGTGAATGAGTGGGTCTTTGCCTCTTCTGCCTTGTTTTGGGCTCTTTTCTTTCAGCTTGTTTTGTCCTATTCCAATGTGTAGGTTTTTGTTTTATCTTATTTTATTATTATGCCTTCGAAGCCTGTTTGTTTTCTAATGAGAGTCAGAAAGGGAGTGGATCCAGTGGAAGGGGGGAATAGGGAGGAGCTGAGAACAGAGGGAGGGGAGCCATAATCAGGATATACTATGTGAGGGGAAAAATCTATTTTCAATTATAGGAAAAATTCCCTGTAAAACTATCCCTACTTAAAAAAAAATTAGTCAGAGACAGGCAGAGCTCTATGAGTTTGAGGCCAGCCTGGTCTACATAGCGAGTTCCAGGACAGTGAAGGGTATACAGAAAAAAATGTGTCTCAGAAAAAAAAAGAAAGAAAGAAAGAAAGAAAGAAAGAAAGAAAGAAAGAAAGAAAGAAAGAAAGAAAGAAAGAAAGAAAAATAGTTATACTAACAATCTAACACAATCTAACTTACATTTCCACAAAGCAATGGTGGCTCCTCCTTTTAAAAAAAAATTGAATTTTTTCTCCCTATCTGGTCCTTTTTTGAATTTGTCCACACATGCATACCACTGTGTATCAGGTACTATGAAGAGACTTGAGGTGATGAACACATTTTTGTATTGTTTTGTTTTGTTTTTTTTTTTAGCATAGTCAAAATTAACCAAAGACGCAGTGTGATCAGCAAGCCCGGCAGAGTATTGGGACATGGAGCTGGGATTCATGGTATGCTTTCTGTAAGATGCTAATAACGATAGATAGGCATCTATAATACACAAGTGATGGGAGATGAGATCTCCAGGCAATAGATAAAATATATTTAAAGGAACAAGGGCAAATAAAATGAGATTCAAAAACCATTTCTTCCATGTGGCTGAAGGCAATCCTATCCTTTCCCTTGTAGAAAAAGAAAAAGAGAAAGAAAATAGCATTGGCAACTATGCTTTCTTATGAGTGATTCCTCAATCTTTTTATCTCCAACTACCTGTCTTTAATAATCTGATGCCTCCACTTGTGCCCTAAACTCCTGCCACTGTAAACGTCTCTATCAACCTCAGACCCTCAAAGAATCACTGTCTTCTCACCTCCTGGCAGCGCACTCATTATACTTGATTACAATTGTTTTTATCTGCCAGCTTTACTAAAGCCACATGCTCTACTACGGCAAGAACCATGGCAAGTGTGTTCCTGAATGTACTGCCAACATCCTGTACTTTCCCTGGCACAATGAAATGCCTCAACTATCAATTAAATGAATACTGTAAATATTCATGAACTCATCCCTTCTCTCAATCAAATCCTCCTGTGTTCAACACCCCAGATCTGCCTCCTCCTACCTCCTGCATGCTCCACTCCCATATGCTCCTCAGAATCCTGGCATTCATTCTTCCTTCTGGCATCCAGTGGCAGTTCATTCTTCTTCCTTCATCCATTTCTGTTGTCTCAAGAAAGATCTTTCTTTTGAACACTTCATAAACACCTCATTTGAGACACAGGCAACATAAATAAGCTATGAAATCAGGCAGAAGTCAGCATATCTCAAATCTCACATCTGCCTTTTAAGTTGTGAATGACTTTGAACAAGTTACTTATTCTCTCAGAATCTTAATGTCTCCATCTTTAAATCTATTTAATAAAACCAAGGCTTCCTGTTGATAGCTATTTCTCTGCCTCACAGCATCTCTGACTAAGGGAAGAAGTGAACAGGAAAACAGAAAGGCCAAGTCAAAGATGATAAATAAAATGGGACTGACTGAGAAAAATAATATTGAAAGCCAAAGAAGAACACCCTTCCAGAGTTATACCCACTTCTCCGTTGCTATTTCTCTCAAAATTTAACGTGGTATTTAGTCAATTAAGGAACAAACTACTACACAACAAAAATCAAAGTGTTTCTCCACCCAAAAAATATATACAGATGTTAATAGCAAATAGTTTAAAAATACAAATAAACACATTTCCACAAACAAAATATGGTCTATCCAAAAAATAGAATATTAAGCAATAAAAATAATGAAGCACATGGTACATATTACAGCACAAAGGGACCTTGAAGACATTATGCTAAATGAAAAAAGCTAGACATGAAAGGCACATATTGTATTACTCATTTATGTGAACCATCCACCGTAGGTAAATTTCTAAAGACTGAGAAGTGGGCAGATGGGTAGCTGTGGCTAGAAACTGAGTGCTAACAGACAGAGTTGGGTTCCTTTTTCCTTTCCTTTTTTGTTTTGTTTTTGCCTTAAAATTCAACAAAATAAAAAAAAGTCACATGTAGACAGCTGAGAGCTTATTCAGCAAAGAATTGTGACCGGAAAAGTTTAGACTTGGGGATTAGAAATCCTTGGGTTGAGGCCCAGATGTAATATTTCCTGAGCTTTTTATCTTTAGTAAATTCCACAGTGTTTCTTCATACTGGATATGAGTGGGGGAAATGCATTTTGCCTTTGTCACAGATGATGTTGGCAAGATGTGCTGAGCTGATACAGTGACAGTATTTTTTTTTCAACCTTTGGATTGATTGCCTCAGAATTTTATGACACATATCTTCAGCAGAAAAACATCTGAGTGTGTCTGTCCCCAGTGACTGTACCACAATACTTACAGTATGCACAAAATAAAACATAAAAACAAATGAACAAACTGTACAAACGTATGAAATTCTCAAACAATAAAAACGTTTTAGTTAAATTTTTATGCTAAAATAAAATTAGTCAATGCTGATTTATTGAAAAAAGTCATAATTTTACTATGGTTATGTAAGAAAGAAAGCTTCTATTCCTAAGAAATACACACTTGTGCAATGATCTGAAGATAAATTAGCCATGAACTGTATTCCTTTATCTTCAGATAAAGAATTTGCAGAGCTGGTCACAGAGCACAGAAAGCAAAATAAAATAGGGGAATCTGAGTAAAGGACGTAAGGGTGTTCTTTGCTCACTTTGTCCATATTTATACTTTTCCTGTACCTTTAACAATGGCAGAGTAAGGAGCTTGGCAGACTGTCTTGCTAGAAGAACAAAAGTTTAACTGGTTGTTAAGAAAAGGAAATTTAAAGGCAATCACTTTAAGATTTTGGAGATTTTCCCAAAAATATTCAGACCGTAGAGAAGCACACATTCCAGGAAATCTAGTAAATCTCAACATGAACAGGGAGCAAGGCTGGAATGTCATCTTAACCTACTTTTGTTCTTTACCATCGGTCCTCATGATTAGGTTACAATGATGCCAATGTGGGTAGCCAAGAAGATAGGGACGCTTCTTTCTCCCAGCTCCCAATCAGGGGCCATAGTTAAATCACAAGAGTAGAGGGTTACTATTGTTTCTGGTCCTTTCCCACACCCCAGAGCACCAGAGTTCCATTGTAGGCAGGTAGCAAAAAGGACCAGCTCTCCCTTCATCCCAGCATCTTCCACTTGTGGGGTAGAAGCTACACAGGTGACTCGGGCTAAGATCACGAAGCCCTGATCATACTCACTCAGCTCCCTCTTATGGCACAAGTTTCATACCCTTTCACAACATAAAACCACTCAAAGACTTATCTCTGAAAGGCCTAGAGCTAGCACCATAATTGATACTAAAGGACCAAATGCTAGCTTCAAAAACACAGTCACACAGCTATTCAATATGGTGCTATATAAGTTCTAGACAGGTCAACTAGGTAGGAGAAATAGTGAAAGTATCTCTAACTATAGTTGCCATAACCTTTTGTGTTGTTGTGTTTGTTTTGAAATAGGATCTAACTAGGTAACCCAGCCAGACTTCCAACAGCACCTGAGGATAACAATGAACTCCTAAAACTCTTACTTCCACATCCTAAGTGCTGGAATTACAAATGGGAGCCACGATACAGAGATATTAATGTACAGAAAGTCCTCAGAAATTCACTTTTTAAAAGGCCAATCTGAACAGGTAAAGGAGTTCATTAGGATTGTGAGTTAGTAGGTCAGTAGGCCAGTAGAAAACTCCATGCAATTTTATACACTGTACAATCTGAAATGGTATTTTAAAAAAAACCACTGTATTTAAATTTTTCATGAAAATAAATAAAATACTAGTAAATGTACTAGAAAAATGACAAAGTTTGAATTGGGAAAAGTCCAAACCACTGTTAAAAGAAATTAAAGGCTGCCCACTCAAATGGAACAATAACATGATAAAGAGTAACAACTGTGAGCAAGGATGAGAACTGGAGCCTCCATAAATGGCTGCTAGAGATGCAAAGTGTGCAGCTGCTCTAGCTAACAGCTTGGTAATTCCTCAGAAATATTAAACATAGTTACCACATGACCTAGAAATTCCTGTCCTAGATGTGCAGCCAAGAAAAATGAAAACCTATGTCCAGCCAAAACTTTATAGGGGAATGTTCATAGTAGCATCATTCATGATGGGTGAAAAATGAAGCAAGTCAAACATCCATCAAGGGATGAATGGCAACACTAAGGGTGCTGCTGCTGCTACTCAATGGTGTATTATTCAGCCATAAAATGAAGTACTTTGCCTGCTGCAGCACGGGTAAACCTTGAAAATAAATATGCTCAGTTAAAAGAAGCTAGTCACAAATGACCACATACCATATGGTTCCATTTATAGGAAATTTCTGGAATAGACAGGTCTTTAGACAAGAAGTAGATTGGCAGTTGCCTAGGATGCAGTTCAGGAAATAGAAATTCACTGCTAATGGGTACAAAGTTTCTTTCAAAAGAATGAAAATGTTATATTTTGAGATGGTTTTTCAACTATGAACATATTTCTTAACTATTAAACTGTACATTTTGAACTGGGCATGGCAGCAGATAGTATAATCCCAGAACTTAAGAGAGGCAAGAAAACTGTTTTGAGTTCAAACCCAACCTGGGCCACATAATATGTTCTTGGTCACATAAAACCATCTTGTCTTGAATAAATCAATTGTACACTTTAAATAGGTGAACTGTATAATATGAAAAGTACGTCTAAATAAAATTATTTTAAAATGTAAACATTCCAAACAAATGAATTAAAGGTAGAAATCTGAAAACTGGATTGAAAAAGCAAGAATGTACTGACTATATACAAAAGGGTATTTTAAATATAATGATACAAATAATTAAAAGTACAACACCAGAAAAGGATGCTGAAAAGTAGATTTTGTAACAAACACTACAAGCAGGCACAAAAAAATGATCATTTGACACAATCAATTGACACAATAATCATAAATTTGTAGGTACCTAACAACCAAGCTTCCAATATTGGAAGCTAAAACTATGAATACAGATGAATAATTCCATAACGTAATTACAGTTGGAGATTTCAACCCCACTCTTTCAACAATTGATAAAACAAATAGAAAACCTGAAAAGAGAGTTTGAAACTTTCTAGCAAACAATTGTATCCTACTGACATTTACTGAACACTCCGCCCAAGAATAGGATATCTTTTCCCTTCAAATGGACATGGAAATTTTATATGGTTTATCATAAACCATATCTTGGGACAAATGAACTTAATTTTTGTCTGAATGTGTTTAAAAGAATCCAAAGCATACAATCTATTCTCAGTTCAAAATAACACTAAATATGAAATATGAAATCAAAAGCATAAAAGACAAGTGTTAAAACTCTAAATATTTAGAAACCATTAACAGGTGACTGTCATAAGAATTCACATTGATAATCCCAGAATTTGGGAAGATGAAGAGAATTGTCTCAAGTCTGGAAGTCAACTTCAGGCCAGTATGAGCTACAGCTCTCAAAACAAAACAAAACAAAACAAAACAAAAACACCAAAAATAAACACTAAGAAATCTAAAAGTTAATGGATATAACTTAAACAGCACATGAGGAAACATTTATACCACTGAACTCTCATTTCAACATCTCTAATCAATGTTCCAGCTTACACCTAAAGAAATTAACAGAGGCCAGCACAATGATGCGTACGTGTCGCCAACCAACACTTAGGAAGTGCAGGCTTGAGGATAAGGAACTGGGTCAGCCTTAACTACATAGGGAATTGGAGGCCAGCCTGGGCTACATGAAACTCTATCAAGAAAGAGGAAGGGAGGGGATAGGACGGGAGGGGAGGAGGGAAAATAAAACTAACAGAGAAACAGCAAGTGGAACCCAAGATAGAATGAAAAGCTAAAAATACCACAGTGGGAACCAATGAAAAGGAAAGCACAAAAACAAAGCAAATCAAGGAAATGATAAGGCAGTATACTGGAACTCACAATTAAATAGATCATCTTCTAACCTTAGACAGGACATGGAAAAACTAAGAGGAGACAGGTATTTCCTTTCTCAGGAATGAGAAAGGAAAAATCATTATGGACTCCACAAAATGTTTAAATATAGTAAAATACTATGAATAATTTTATTATATAGATTTGAAAACACAGATGAAATTGACATTAAAGACACAAATTACAAAAAGAGAGCAAAAGAGAGATAATATATTCCATGACAAAACAAAATTTACACAATATCTTTCCACAAATCCAGCCCTACAAAGGATAATAGATGGAAAACATTAATGTAAGGAGCAAAACTACACCCTAGAAGAAGCAAGAAAGTAATCTTTCAACAAATCCACATAAACCTAATTCCACCTCTTACAATAAAAACAACAGGAAGTGACAATTATTTTTTCTAAATATCTTAATATGAAAATTAATATTACCAACATATCCTAATCTATTGAAATTCAAAAATATGAGGAATTAGAAATTTGTTGATTGTCATCCAATGGTCTCTCTAATTTGGTAATTGGAGAAATAGGTCCAATATTGTACAATCCATATACACTTTCAGCGTGTTTGTTTGTGACAGTGTCTTGCTGTATACAACATAATGGTCTTAAGAGCTTGCTTCTCCTATCTCAGCCTCTCTATTAGTAGTATTGTTTATTTCATGTTTTTACACTATACTATGGTTTTCAGAACAGCTTACATATTTCAGAAGTATTTATATACCCAAAAGAAACATAGACAATTAAATTAGGAGGGGGCTTGTAAAAGAACAACAAAGAGTGAGACTGAATGCTTTCCTTGACGTTTGTAACTCCTGTATCAAGTTTGAAGAAGAGGACCGTATAAGTTACTCTTTCTCTGAGATGAATGCTTTTCCAAATTATCACAGCCAATGAACCATATTCTTACACACACCTAATGCCTGTAACCACCCTCCAAGCAAAACCATTGTTCATTGAAACAGTTGGTGAATGACTTTATGGATAGACCATCTTAATACACTCACCATTTATTAAATGAATGTAACCTGTTCTCCGTGGCCTGAGAATAAAGTCACTCACTCAAGTCAAATAGCTTTGACCATAGCCGGAAGTCTGTATCCAAAACTCGTGCCTACAATTCATTCCTTGGCGCAGCAGAACTGTCAACTCTCAGCTTAGCTAAGATGGAGGTAAAATCCTTTGGTGATGTGAGGGTCATTGAATTACAGCCTTATTACAATGAAATACAATGTCTAAAAATTGTTCTTATTTTGGGCTTGTACCACAGTAAGAGCCAAGATTTTAAACTTTACTAAATACAAAACAAACAAACAAAAAGTCTTTATATATTTATGTTCATTTAAGAAAATACTAGTAGTGATGTATTATTTTGAAATATATAGTTAATATGTTTGGAGTTATTTAAAATTCATATTGAGAAAAACATGTATTTTCAGTACTGCTGTAGACATGCGTCTACATAAGACTGTTAAATTGATTGTTGTTTTATATCAAGCAACTTTTATAATACTCATTTTTATTATTATAATATTTTATAAATTTTAAAGAATATGACAAAAATGATACTGTAGGTATTGAAGGGGGTCTCTGGGAAGAGTTGGGGTACAAAAGGGAAACAAAATGTGATTTAATTCTATT
Organism: Hylomyscus alleni; assembly: GCA_019843855.1. Classification (NCBI taxonomy): domain Eukaryota; kingdom Metazoa; phylum Chordata; class Mammalia; order Rodentia; family Muridae; genus Hylomyscus; species Hylomyscus alleni. The sequence goes on along the minus strand of JADRCC010258677.1, from coordinate 4,010 downwards.
TACTTAAAATATGTTTTTAAATGTTAACAAATTCAGATAAATTGAAATCATGTAACTTTTCTCATCACAATGCAATGAAACTTTAAAAAAGTAAAAATAAAAAAAGAGATAATATAAATATAATATGCCTATTAAAGAATTGGAGTTGATAGTTAAAAATATACCCCTTACCATCCCACTCGAAATCCAGCTGGCCTCACTAGGGAATTCTCCTAAATAATTACAATAGAGAAAACATCAACTATACTGACTCACAAAGTTGAAGATGCCAGAGAGTTTTTTCTTACCCATTCCATGAGACCAGTATTAATCTGATATCAATACCTGGGAAACATATTTTAAGGAAACTAAAGTTCAATGGCACTTTTCATAAACATACACATAAAGATTCCTAGTTGGATCCTTTTAAATATAACATGTTTTAATATGTAAAACTTATAATCAGGACCCAGTAAGGTTCCCTCAGGAATATAAGATTGATAACACTTGGAGGGAAATCCATTTACTTCACCAAATTAAAAGATTTTTAATAAAGTGTATGATCATAGAAAGACAGAAAATCCACTTGAAAATCATGTGTCTCATACTTAAAAACACTCAACAAACTAGGGCCAGATGAGAACATTCACCTGACAGATGGAACTTCTCCAACCTCATAAAGAACAAAGGGAAAAATTTAAAAAAAACAAAACAAAAAAAACCCTCCTTTCTAGTGGTCAGAAACAAAGCATGGATGAACACAGCTTTCACTACTTCTCAATATTGTACTGGCAGTTCCAGCCAGTGCAATCAGGTAAGACAAAGAAATAAAATCATATAAACGAGAAAGACAGCAAAGTATTATTTGCAAAAGGCATGCTTATCTCTATGAAGAATCTATAAAACAGCTACTGAACTACTGAATTCCATAATGTTGCAGGATATAAAGTTAATGACTGTCTTAGTTATGGTTTACTATTGTGGTGAAAGGCCACGAATGAAAAAGCAAATTGGGGAAGAAAGGGTTGATTTCAACTTAGGACTCTCAGGTCACACTCCATCTCTGAGGGAAGGTGCAGGAACTGAAGGCTGGAGCTGATGCAGAAGCCGTGGAGAACTACTGCTTACTAGCTTGTTCCCCATGGGTTGTTCAGCCTGCTTCCTTACCCAATCCTCCAGGACCAACCGCTCATGAGTGGCACAGCCCACCGTGGAATGGGCCCATCCACATCAATCATCAATGAAAAAAATGCTGCACAGGCTTGTCCACAACCCAGCCCACTGGGAGCATTTTCTCAAATGAGATACTCTCACTGCAAATGACTCTATCCTGTGTCAAGATGACATAAAAACTTGCTGGCACAGCATCTACACATCAATTCTATTTCAACATACTGCAAATAATCATTTAAATAGCACCAGACCCATAAAACACTTAGTGATAATCCTGAA
>JADRCC010258530.1:0-11435 GCA_019843855.1 Hylomyscus alleni | reverse complement strand
GTGTGTGTGTGTGTGTGTGTGTGTGTGTGTGTGTGTGTGCTTTTTATTTTGGTTTAATTAATTTTTTGTCTTACATTTTTATTTTTTTGTGTCTTTTTTTTTTTTACTGTTTTTTTTAGATTGCCTATTTTGATTTTATTGCTTTTGTTTTCCTGGGAGTTTTTGAAAGAGAGAGAGAGAGAGATACAGAGACAGAGTCAGGGATAGAGAGACAGACAGAGACAGAGTCAAGGAGAGAGAGAGAGAGAAAGAAAGAGAGAGAGAGAGAGAGAGAGAGAGAGAGAGAGAGAGAGAGAGAGACAGAAACAGAGTCAGGGAGAGAGAGGAGAAAGAGACAGAGAGACAGAGTGACAGAGACAGGGATAGAGAGACAGACAGAGACAGAGACAGAGACAGAGTCAGGGGTAGAGAGACAGAGACAAACTCAGAGAGATAGACAAAGAGTAAGAGAGAGAGAGTGCATTGAGTTAAGAAGCTTGGAACATGAACAAATCAGAAAATTTGGTATTTTTTCCCTATCACTTCCACAATTAGTTCATGAGGTATTTAGAAGGCTCAATGTTTGCCTATCCATTTATCTAGCTGTCATCTCTCTATGTTTGAACAAACATTGCAACTCTCAGAAAATAACTTAAAAGGAGATAAATGAAGAAGGCAGCGGGTCTACAAACAGTTTCAATACAGATTCACAACTATTATAAGGGATAGGATGGGATTGAGAATATACTCCTGTGGCATAGTTATTGCTCTAAAATTATGAGAATCTGGATTCACACACATCCTAAGTACATAAAAACCTGGGTGTGGCATCATGTTCCTGTAAGTCCAGTGCTGTCAGGAGAACCCAGCACTGTGCAAAAGTAAAGCAGGCTAAGTATTAATAGGCATGCTACAGCTCTGTGTTCTTGACTATGTAATGTGACTAGTTTCTTCATGTTTGTGCTGCATCGACTTCTCTCCATGATGGACTGGAACCAGAAATTGGGAGCCAATTAAACTTTTTCTCCTTTGTGTTCCCCTTTGTAGTGCTTTATTTATTTTTTATCACAGCAATGGGGAACAAAATTAAGGAAATCAATAATGAAAATACTCTGAATTTAGATGTGCTAAATTACCAAAACTCTGAAATACAGTGATTAAGAAATTGCCTAGATTATTTAGAGAAATGACAGAAGTTACCTACAAATAAACATAAATAAAATTGGTATCTGACTTCTCCTACAATACTATATACTTAGGAATGGTGGAGTAATAATATATACGGATTTTAAGTTAAAAGTTGTATATGCTTTAAAAATGAAGAAAAAAGGCATCCAAGATACTGTCAGAAATTCAAGACATGATTAAAAATAAAAAATGTAAGAAAATATCTATTTCAAAAATAGTTTCTGAAACTATCAAAAACTGTTTTGTGAAAAAGCAATTTGAAAGATATGACGTACAGGTTCACTGTTCATTCAGCATTGGAAATCTTACTATGGTAAATAGGTACAGAGAGAAACATCCTGAGCTCTCAAGCAAAAGATAACACTGAGCCTTTGACTCTGAAAATATGTAATTATTTAAAGGGACAAATCATTTTTAGAAATGTATAGAGATAGCAGTGATATAATCTGAAGAAGAAAATGCACTATTTGACAATGGACAGAATTTTTAAAATTATATATGCAACACAACAAATAACAGAAAATACAGCATAAAGTAAAAATAATTAAGCAAGTGTATGTGGATGTATGAAGTGTCTACATGAAGAAAAAATGTCTGGATAGTAGAAATAAAATCCTTAAATCTATTCAACTTACAAAATGTGCAACCACACATAACGGAACAACATGATACCAATGGGGACTTTAGATACTAAATTTTAACCAATCCTAAATACAGATGACTTTCAAGAAATAGAAAACTCTGAAAGTTTTTCTCAACTTGGAGCCCCAAAATCTAACACACCAGAGATGAGAGTGAGCAGGAAACACACTGTGTTGTGTGCAAACTTCTCAATTTTCAGTTAGATCTTGTAGATCCGTGACAGCAATCAATTCATATCGTCTAGGAGGAAAAATTGTCAAAAGATCAGAAGCATCTTTTCTTTTCTCTTTTGAATGTCAAGATTTCTTTTCCCATATAAGAGATAAGACCCAACCAGGACCTTTCGCCTAAGTAGACAAGGGAACTACAACTTAGATACATGTCATCTGCTTACTTTTTTTAGACAATGTCTCATAATATATTTGTGCCTGGCTTGTACTTCACCACTCCACTGACCCTCCGCCACCTCAGTCTCCTGAGTGCTGGGGTTGTAGAAATTTACCTCTACAAGTTTTGGGACTTTGCATTAGAAGTTGTATCAGCATGGTTCATGTTTATATTTACTAGGTGTATTTTTCTTAAATTTTCTCTCCCTGCCTCTCTTCCTCCCTTTCTTCTTTCTTCCCTCACCCCTATATAGTATATAATGTATGATGCATGATATATAATATATGATATATACTATACAATATATATCATATATACTCCCTATATGTTATTGACATATATATTCATAAGAAAGAAAATTATCATTACTGATTATAATTAATCCACTCTTTCTGTTTAGGAAAAAATTTTATAAAATCAGTCATTTATTTACCATAGTGATCCACGGATCTGGATCTGAGTGACAGGGCTGTGAGGTCCTATGAGCTAGCAGTGTCTTCCATGAAGAGAAGCAGAGTGAGACAGGTTAGTAGGATCCCATTCCAAAGGTATCTTCCTTTTTATGCAGCAAAAATAATGTCCATAAGGAAAAGATGATAAATCTAAATAATTTTCAAGATACTCATCAAAGGCAGTTTACTCATTTTTATGTGTGTTGAACAACCTACCTCAAGTTTTCTTTGCCAGAAAGGACAAAACGTAAAGATACAAAGATTTTAGTGTTCAAGATAACTCCCTTCTGGTGCCCGATGAGAAGCGTAGCCACTCATCTGAAATTTTGTTGTTGTTGTTGCTTCACTGAGTATGCCTGACGTTTTCTTATTTCCTGGATTTTAAATAGCTTACCATGAACTTTAGGAGCCATAATATACTGGAAATCTTGGCACTGACTTTTACAAGTTTATGTTATTTGTCCTTTATATATGTAAACTGAAAAATCTATTAATTTTATGTTTCGCAACTCAGCTTAAACTTTTATCCCGTGACCTTTCCTTTTTAATGAAAAAAGCCCAAACCGTTATGACCAAGAAGTAAGTCATGAGTATATAATACAATTTCAAACTCTTATTCTACTGAACACTACCAGCTGATACCTGCAGGCACGTAACTCACCAGGACCTGCTTGGTGAAGCAACTGTGAGCTCTGCTTGTTGTACATTCATTAAGACTTTTTTCTAGATACCCAGGGATCTGTTGAGAGCTGTGTGTGTCATTCATTTTTTCCTGTAATTCTTTTTTATTTATTTTATTTTAATTTATTTATTTTTTAACGACTCACCTTTTATTTTTACATATTTCTGCCAAATCACAGGCTGAAACAATAGCCACACCTTTTTCTACCACAGCAACTCATTTCTTGCATAGCAATTCCTTTCTATGTAGACATTTCTTATATAGCTGCATGTCTTACTGTCCAAGAAAAAGACCACTCAGCAGCTGCCAGAGCTTGCATATAATTTTTATCAATATGCATCACTTTTGTGGATGGTGATATTAAATTTAGTCGGTCAATAGTTTTAGTGACATCCTGTAATTCTTTTATCTCCTGTGAGGAAACACTGCAGAATGGAAACAGAATCCCAGTTTCCTCCAAGGTACATTTCCTGAAGCAAAGGAAATCATTGTGGGTTATCATTTACTCCAGAATTTGTGTAGCAAAGACTGAAAAGACAAAAGTAAAATTAAGGAAGGAGAAAAAGGAAGGGAGAGATGTTTTAGTTACGCTACTTTTAAGTTTCAAACCAAGGAGAAGTAGCTATGGTGCCTGTTTAACATATTAAAGCAGACCTGGCCTCCCTCCCTGGACTGTCCTGCCCTAAGAGGTTCTTCCCTGTATAATCCAGACATTTTGGTTACCTACTCTCTCTGCCTCTCTCTGTCCTTCTCTCTGCCTCTCCTTTGCTTCTTTTGTACTTCTAGTATGGCTGCTGTACTTGGTTCCCCTCTCTCCCTTCCCCTTCCTTTCCTCTCCTCACATGCTTCAGGGTCATGGGCACTCTGGATTCTCCCAGATGTATCTGCCTCTGGCTGTGCTCTCTCACATATCTGCAATAAACATCTCCCATCATATCTAGGAACAGTCATGTCCTTTCTTTCCTGTTCCTGTCCTTCCTTTCTTCCTTTCTTTCTTCCTTCCTTTCTTTCTTTCTTTCTTTCTTTCTTTCTTTCTTTCTTTCTTTCTTCCTTCCTTCCTTCCTTTCTTTCTTTCTTTCTTTCTTTCTCTTTCTTATTCAACTATAATCTGAAAAATTTAAAAAGACTCAAAGATAAAGATAAAAGTGTCAGTCGATGTGTAATCTAAAGTTGTACCTGACCAGTAGAAAGCAAAACTGCTTTTAATAAGGTTTTTTTTTTCCCTTTTTGTTCTTTATTCAATTTGGAGAGGTCCAGAGTTTTCCCATACTCAAGTTCTAGAGCTCTACGTTAAAATCGAAGTGACTTTTCCTTTAGATGTTGTAATAGTTTCACTTGAGATCCATTGTTATTTCAAAACATTAAATTAAAAAAAAATCCTATCTTAATAATCCATTATGCTACAATCTACTCTTGAGATATTCATATGACCTCATAGAGGAAATTTTAAGTATAAACAACAAAAACAAATTTACTATACTGAATAAACTCAGTTTGCATCAACGGCTTATTTTTATTAGCAAATGTATAAAGCTAAAATCCTTTTTCCAATGCAACAAATGTATCATTATTATTGTATTAGTTCTTTCATGATATGTTTTTCTTGTTCTTATTTCTCTCAGACTTCTATGTTTACCTATAAATACATCGCCCTTTAATTTTCCACAATCCAAAAACAAATAAATAAAATACAACTTTTTATATAAAAGTACATATATAAAGTACTTTTTAATAAAGTCAAAGTCAGTCAACATGACTAATGAAATAGTTGATTTATTAAACGTGGAAGATTACAATAGGAGACTGGACTATTCATGTTTGGGGATTTCCTTCTAGGTAATTGGTCCTTTCTGTTGAGACAGCAAGATTTGTTATCTGGCTAGGGGCACATGGCTCAACAAAGAATTTTAGAGAAAAAGATCAAAGCTAGAAGATGTTAATTTAATTCTTATTTGTTGAAGGTTAAATATTCTGAAATATTGTTTAAAAACTGCACTTATCTGATCTCCATGGGTGACTGGATTCTTTCTCATTTAAATATCCTGATTAAGCTAAAGAAAGTACTTATTTTCAGTGATCGTTTCAAAGTTCAATTGTTGTTTTTATGTATAAAAGCAAGGAGATATTTTACTAGCATAGCCTTTAAAACTATTTTATCAATTCTTTGATAATTTCATACAATGCATTCTGATCACACATCAAATTCCTTCTCTAAATGCTTTTCAGAGGTAATAGTGGCGTGAAAGTTACGGCGTTAACTAATGCAGCTTTTGAGTAATTTCTTGCATTTTGTGGCAACATATTTCATTGTCGTTTTCAAGACACTTACATTTTAATAGTAATAAAGTCTCGCTTCTTAGAAATGTTATCTGCCTCTTAGTTTGGAAAAGAATTCTTACTGTGATCAAAATGATGACAATTTTACTTCCCTTTGCATACCTGAGCAATAATCCCTTATCAAAAATATAATTAAGCTATACAACCCAGATATGGTAAATTATTCTAAAACATGATCAATACTATTCTTAAGCTACCAAAATTAGTCAAGATTGTGTGTTTAAATTTTAATATTTACTATTAGATTATACTATGCATATCTTATAAGTAAAACCTTTCATGATTCCTTCAAAATTAAATTTACTTTAAATATGTCAAAATTTAAGACATATTGCTGACAAAATGATTTTTGTAAGGTAGCAATCCTTTAATAAAAACTGTAGATAATTTTTATTTAAATACATTTTTTGGTAACTATCATAATGTTGTAATCTAATCTTTAAAAGGAGGATAAATATAAAAATAAATGTTAAATTTTACTAAACCTTTGAGATTCTATGAAGTAATGTAAAAATAGAAGCTGCCACTCCTGGCATACATTTTAAGTGCTAATTGTGTTGTGGTCTCCTGCTTCCCAGACAGTTTGCTTGGACGCCACAATCCTTCTTCTCTTATCTCCTGGGCTTCAAAGGAGGCATGGAAATAAGTGGAGACCCATGTGTCTGTTCATGGCCTAATTAGAACTGGGCAGTTAGTCTCAGAAAAACTAAGTGCTTTGGGTGTCTTGTCTAGTCCCTTACTGTCAAATTATTTTAAATCCCTCTTTTGAATAAAGCACCACATTCTTCTTCTTCAAGCCTATATCTTGGCTCTTATTAAAAATAAGAAAACTTAAAAGATATTGGTAAGGACTGAATACCTTTAAGTGTACAAGATAACAAGAAAACAACTAAGTTGTATTGTTTTCAAACTTGATATGGCCAATTGTCTTGATAAGCCAAATAAGGCTTATCAAGAATTTATTTCACTGAACATTAAATTCGAATACACCCACTCTCTCAGAGTGGGAGACAAGATGTCATTCAGAATATATTGCCCATATTTTGCAGAAGTGTAAGTGTGCTGGAGTTGACTGAGAAACTGAACAAAAATGAGGTATCTTTTTATTTTAATTATTACTTGGCATGGGTATCTGCATGCTAGTTTCTGCATCTACTTAGTTTCATTACAAACAGGAAATTTCAGTTTCGTGCCACATTTTGGGCCACATGTATCGTCTTATCATGTTTTTTTGTGGTTTGGATGGACCAATGTTTATGATATTATATATGGCTCTCACTAGGTAAAGATGAGATTTAGGGAGTTATAGGGTGATGTCAACTCATACCACTGATCACAATGGAAATTCTGAAACTAACATTCGAATGATGATTCAATTTTGACAGTAGTTCAGATAAATTTGGGCCTAGTTGTCTTATCAAGAACAAGTTCAGTACTGCTGCTTATTTGAGACCCAGAGCCCTAAGCTCTGGTTCTTACATACGAATTGTTGTAGAAGTTATCGAACCTTCTTCAGCCTCTCTGTGATCACCTATAACATTATGGTAATACACATCTGTCTGTTAATGATTTCTAGAGAGCACAGAGTGAGTCATTTCTGTTTCGTGCTTGAGATCAGAGCCTGTTACTTAGTAGGTGATGTTCACCATTATTGTTCTCCAGCCTAGAAAATCACCTCTGATTAGAACAGTAGACTCATATATTGGAATACGTGGTCTCCAGTAGTTGGATTTGAGAAGTGTGGCCTTAGAGGAGGCATGCCAGTGAAGGATTGGATTCAATATTTCAATGTTGGGTTCAAGTGAGGGATCGGGTTCAAGGTTTCAAAAGCCTATATATCATTTCCACTTAGCTCTCGCTGGCACCTGGTTTTCTGCTTCCTGCCATGCCACGGTCGTCATGTTCTTTAACCCTCTGAAACTGTAAGTCCCAAATAAGTTTTTTTTCTATATGTTGCCTAGTTGACTATATCTTATCACAGCATTAGAAAAAAATAGCTAAGGCTGTTTATGAAATGCTTCCTTAAGAGGATGTTGATCAAATTTGTAAAAGAACGTTCACTCTTCTTGAAGTTTTAATTTCCTGAAAATATAAATGATTACTAGTATAACCAAGAGATTCATTTGTTGTTAGTAATGGTCCTTAACTGCAAGAATTCCACTTACAAAAACATTTTGTCTATAAGATATTTACATTTTAAGTATCTTTAGCTATAACTTTCATATAAAATGTTAATAATTTTCCAAAACTTTATTATAAAGGATTGTGATGGTAGAATCATATTTAACTATTAAGTTTTCCACTAAAATGACTCACAAGTAAATGGATTTATTATGTATTAATTTATTTATGACTAGTTAACCCTCTAACGAAATTTTTTTTACTATTCTTTCACTTTCTTCAAAGTGAAGAAATTCTACAACTGAACTCAATTCAATTGTAGAATACAATTCTACAATTGAAATTCAAAAATTTTAGCATCAATTTTGAATAGCTTCCTCTAGTTTGAATTTTGGTGTTACAGTCCACAGTTAATATTACTGACAACAGGCAAATCAATTTATTCTTCTTTGGTATCCAGATATTTGCACACAATTGTCACAATGTTATTCTCCACATTCTTTTCTTGGTTGTTATTAATTCTCAAGTTGTTCTTTAAATTCCCCAAGTTTCTTTTAATCTTTCCATCAACAGCACACATTGAAATGAAAGTAATGAGAGAAATAGCTTTTTCCAACTCTAGTAATTCCAGTGTTTTATTACTTCTTTAAAGACATTTATTTGTTTATTTATTTATTATATGTACTTGTCTTCAGACACTACAGAAGAGGCAGTTAGATCCCATTACAGATGGTTGTGAGCCACCATGTGGTTGCTGGGATTTGAACTCAGGATCCTTAGAAGAGCAATCAGTGCTCTTAACCACTGAGTCATTTCTCCAGCCCTTATTACTTCTTAGAGAACAGTAAAAAATTGTTTTAAAGTCTACAGGAATAGATACTTATGCATCCCTGGGTTCATACAGGATGGCACATGGAAGTGTGGAAGCCGGGTTGGTGCTGCTTCAAACTCACAAGTGAAAGGCAATTGCAATATTTAGTTCAGAATCACCAAGTCACTCAGTTACTATGCAGTTAATTAAAATAGATTTTTGCAAATTTGTAGGGACAAAAATGCTCTTTATAAATCAATTTTTTGCTAGGTTTTAATATTATAGTATTTCAAACTAACTTCTTTTTGTGGCAAAATTGGCTCTTATCATTATCTGTTAACATCCATTCTAATTATTTTGCTATTTTGCCAAGACTTTAATGGTTTTAGCCTCAAGACCTCTTGGAAGTGGATAGAAGGAGTTAAAAATATAAAACCTCACGGAAGGGAGAGAACTGTGAGAGGAGAGACTGACCTCAAGTGGGGCACCATTTGGTATATAAATAAATAAATTAATTAATAAATTAATAATAAAAATTAAAAACCTACTAGTTATCATAAAGAGAATGTGAAGTGTCATATTAAAATTATTCCTCTCAAACTAAAATTTTAAAAAATAGTTAATGTTGGGTAATTTTGCCTGCTTGTTATCAGAACTGGCTCTGAAACCATCAGGTCACCTTCTCAAGGACATCCTGCTGAGAACATGGGGTTTGCTCCACACCTGGCGACTTTCTGATTCCTAGACTCCTTCTTCTTTGACATGAATAAGAACTTGACTCATTTATCTAATGCTTGTACATTTGACTTGACTAATACTAATTCAATTTTGGTAGCATGAAAACTATTCTAGTATGAGTAAAACGATATATGATATTCTGTGATCTTGTGCAATTATTGTTACTATTATAGAACTCTGAGTGCTCTGATATTTTCAAAGGCCTCTCTTAATGTGGTAAGTTCCAACATAAAATCAGCTGTTTTATTTCTTCTCTGCAACTTTTATATAAGTTTTAAATCATTCATATCCATATTTATATGTATAATCATCATTAAATTTTATTTGACTCAGTTCATTTCATAAAATAAAATGGAATATATAATACTTTGGTCTCCCTGTTTTAGCTGCAACTTAATTGAAGGACAAACCCTTGTTTCTAACTTTGTCTCAAACAACTCTTCTTCTCACTCAGCTTGTTGAACTCTTAATCATTTGACTAATCTGTGGATTAACTTATTCATATGTCCATTTTATTTTTAATTATTTTGACCTTCTAACCTCAATTAATTTTTCAACAGTAGAGTATATATATATATATATATATATATATATATATATATATATATATCTTGTGGAATACCTATGATAATTAATTATATATATATATGTATATATACACATATATATGATATATATACCATAAGAAATCTAACATAATTTTTTCTCTATAAATATTCTTAAATGCCTACCACATATTTTATCATTCTCAAACTTGCTGTTTGTTTAAATATAAATTACTGCAGCTGACATAAGTGTTGTATATTGCAATCTACCCTAATAGGATATATTTCTCCGTGAAGCTAGCTATTAATAAAGGTATAATTAGCCAGTGTATTAATTATGGCTAAGAGGCTGCTATCAAAGATGGTCCTTGCCTTCAAACTTATATAAAAGAGCATATTTCTAACCCACTTAATTCTCCAGAAAAGTCTAGTCCTGAGTGACCATGGGACCAGAGCTGACATATATCTCGGCAATTCCCACTATGCACATGGCTTGTTCTCCAGATAAAGAATTTGCTCTGATTTTAGGCTCTGTACTATTGCAAGAGGATCAGCAACATTATGGCACTTTATGAGAACGAATGTAGTGTTCAAGCAACACGGAGGACCCATGCTTATAAATTTGTTGCATAGCAAACCCTGATCTCACCAATGAGCCCTCTTCTTCCGCACTCCTGCACTCATTAATCGAGACATCGTTTACATTTATTACATCATTTATCTGGGTTTTCTGCTCCTTGCTCAAGTTGTATTCTAGTTACAAGGAACAAATGATGACTTCCAAGTGTCACATGCCATGATGCTATATTCATAAACTGTTTGTTTTTATGATTCCCAGTACTTCTGGTAGTTAATAAATACAAACATTTTTCATCGATTTCTTTACTCACTTATTACTAGTAAAAAGTTCTCATTTGTAAACTTCTTTAAGCACTGCCTCATAATGCGTGTTGGTCCAAAATTCACTTATGTTGCCATGTATCTTGCAATTTTGTTTAAGATGTTTTTCTTGGTATATGTTTGAAAAAAAATCACAGTCATATTTATGAATTCTTTCTCAGTTAATTTCTTTTGTATTATGTTTAGAAAAATTTGTTTCACAAGAGATACGTTTTACTGCATTATATTTGTGGTTCCTCTTAATTGGTTAGCTCTTTGATATGATTGGGATTATAATTAGAGAAAGACATCCCATTCTTAGGTCATTCTTTATCTATCAATAGTTGGATTGGCAGAAGTTGTAGGATTTGATGGCAGCTAGCCAGCATCATGCTGTGACTCTATGGTCTCAGGTTAAATGATAAAGAATGCTACAAAGAATAGTTTGATGTGGTATCTCTCGTACTTATTTTAGTTACCTGTTAGCATTTTTGAAAATTTGACCAATGAATTCTCCATTATAATACAGTAACAAGTGTTAGCTCACAGGCTATTTCACCAAGTTCCTCCCAGGAACCTAGCAATGGCTTCTGTCATCATCTGCCACATATAAAAGCATATAAAAGGACTGCTTGACACTCTAGCTCTTTCTCTCCCCCCTCCCTCCCCCCCCC
>JADRCC010258517.1:2591-15112 GCA_019843855.1 Hylomyscus alleni | reverse complement strand
AAAAAAAAAAAAGATTTGGTGGTGGTGGGGGGAGCAGTGATGGAGGTACATAAACATCTAGATGAACAGAGAGAGAGCATTCCCCGGCACCTGCATTCATTCTCAGAGACTCAGCTGATTGCCTCAAAACCCATTAAGCTGTGTTTTTCCTCTTTCTTTATTGCATTTGGCTAGAGGAGCAGTGGCTGATTCTTTCAACCTCTATTGTTTGATTGCATCCATTGCCTCTCAAAAATCTGGGTCCCTGAGTCCAGTTCCAACTCCAAATGGAATTGGTGCAAAGGGAAGGAGAGAGATGGCAGGTCCTTGCCAGGCAGGGAATGAACTCCATTCCAAGCGCATCTCTCCCTTTAATGAGGATTCTGATGTGGCTCTCATTCCTCCGCAAGTACCAGGCTGCATCCGCACTGATGGCTGCACTTGATGGATAATTTATGCAAACAGAACACAAACAAGAAGTCATTAAGCCACCCAACAAGGGTCCTTGACTTTTGCAAAACCAAACAGTTATTCTGATCCTGATGAGTTTAATTTTACGTTGGGTTGAGTACCGATGAATACATTATATTTAAAATAAATATAATACTATCAATATTCATGATCAAACTGAATGTCATTTGGTGTTTGGTGTGGCTTTTCTTTTTAAAGTTATACACAGAGCTTGATGCTCAGAGAATCACAAAATGTTCGTATTTGGAGCTTTAGTCCTATGTTAAGTCTGTTTCTGATACACCTAGGGTGGCCAGAGGAGAAGAGGACGAGAAGAGCAATACTCTATTTGCATATCTGTAACAACTTGATTTCCCCCTTGTTTTCTCTCTTCAGCTCTAGACTAAATATGAAATTGAATTTGAGAATTTGATAATAAGGAAACTATAGCCCACTGGACAACATAAAAAAAAATTGATGCTGAATGTGATTTGGATATCTATTGATTAAAAACTCCTTACGAGAAAATTAAAATGTAAAAAAAAAATATAAGGCATAAAGCCTTTGTTGTAATTCAAGGACCATGTAGGTGTACAATATTTGGATGTCAGTTTACATAATAGGCTGTGTTTCCCCATGCTTTCCAGATGCCTGGCAGTTTACTTTAGTAATTTTAATTTTATTAGAACAGCATCCTATGACTCGGTTGCTGTATGGCAATTCTAGAAGCGTTCACATGAAAATCATTAAAGCCTAAACGGTCCTGGCAGGTAATCTCACCATCTTTTCATCTTCTATCCCCAGGAAGGTGGCCTCTGTTGATTGTTTAAAAGAAAAGACCCGTTATCCTAGACACAAATAAAAATGCTATACTCCAATCCTTTCCCAGAAGAAGGGGAGAAGGGGGACCTCGAAGCCACCGGAGTAAAAGCTTCCATGGGAAGGGCATTTGCATCCCAAGATTAGCTAGCTGTAAAACAGCAGGAACCTTCAGGGGCCTTCAGCCTCAGTCAACCCCCAAGCGCACAAGGCCCCCACCACCTGTGATGAATAAGCCTCTCTGACCTACAGCTAGGGCAGCTGTGCCTACTACAGTCACTTCCTCTGCTGCTTGAGAGGGACATGAGAGGCAAGAGAAGCTGACAACTCAGACCCCCATTTCAGGGGAGGGCTCTCTTGTGGATTCCGGTGTGAGGCTGAAGAGAGGGAAGTGAGGGAGGACTGTAGTGATGAGGGGAGACAAGCCATTACCTCTGAGATTCTCACTAGGGGAGGGGGATAAAGAAAAATATTATTAATACTTTTAATTAATAGTCTAGAGGTGGAACAGATTTCCAGGAATAGACAGGAGAATGGTCAGGGCTTCTCCTAGACCATCAAACGGCAGCAAATACCTGGTGGATGTAGATGCCATGATCACTAAGGGCTATTCCTAGTTTAGGAGAAGGAATGCCAATAGCTACACCCTGAATTTCTAGTTGATGCTAAGCACCTTCTTCATAACCTATCTTAGAGGCACTATCCAAAATATCTTATTCAAATTCAATACCTAGATTTGGTTATTCTTGTGAGCTTAAAATTTTAACCAAAGTCTCAAAGTAGTTTGGGTATTGATAGACAAGATCATGAATTGAAAATCATCATCTTATTAAACCATTGACTGAGTCAAAGATCTCATAGCTTCAGAATTATCTACAATCTACCACTTTAAAGATATTTCCATTTAACTTATAGGTCTCTGAGGAGAGCTACTATTCCTGGGCCATCCTCTCTGGCAGTTTCTCTTTTCTCTCTGTGTCTTAAGCCTTCATATGAGAGTTGGAAGAATCAGGACTGGAGGATGTCTTCACTTTGGCTCAGAACTCCCATTAATACTTTTCTATAACAACTGTGCCCCTTGACTCTGAATCTAGAGGCAAGAATCTCAGATGGAAGGAAAGGACCCTTGCCTTCTCCATTAAGAGAGAGGAATAATGTACTACTAGGAATAAGTTAATGGATTAGGTAGAAAAAAATTAGGTCTAGCAGAGGATGTAGTTACGGGATTTGATTTAAACTCATGGCCTGGAGTCCCATGTGTATCTACTTATCTGGCAATATATTACTTTGTCTCTGCCTGCTGTTCCTTACAACTGTGCATCTAGGTTTTCTGGGCTTTCTTGGCAAATGTCATCAGAGGGCAATTTGGTCAGTGAGAATATTTCTGGGCCTTCCTTTCTACCACTTGCAAAGGACTGGAGATTAAATCAGGATGGGAGAGAAGCAGGCCTTTCTGGCTTTCCTTTCAGGGGTTCTAGCTCTCCATGGTGTCCCTGTCAATAATGTGAACCATTGCTGGGCAGCTTCTGAGCAGTGGCTTATCATCTTCTCCTGGGGCACGTGCAGGAAGGATAGGGCCGCTTCCTGCTGCTACTCATCCCAGGGTTTTTGTTTTTGTTCGTTTGTTTTTTTTCTACCTATTTAGTTTCTTACCTTTTCAGTTTTCTATGCAACCAGTTTCATAATTTGAATTTATTTATTCTGCTCAAAATACTGAGAGATGAGAGATTGCTTCTTTTCTGCGGGGCTCTGCCTGGCTGATTTGCTGGGCATGGGTAGGGGTACCATTTTGTGGCACTTGAGGGTTGGTGTGGGGAGTTAATGAATCTTGACTCACAATGCTGAGGTTGGAGTTCTGACCATAGACGAGTCCTAATTTTTTGATCTTTTTTTTTTTTTTTTTTGGTGGTGAAACTCCAAAGGATACATTATCCAAACACTAGCTTCTCTCTTTGTCCCTGAGAAAGCTCTTTCCACAAATGGAATAGGATTTAGACTTTAATAAACTTATTGACACCAGCAGAAATATCATGTATGATCTGTCTCATGTTATGACTTATTTTAATTACTCATCATAAATGTTCCCTATATATAAATACTCATTATAAATATAAGCACTCTTTTATGCCGAGCCCAGGCATAGCTTCCCCAATGTTTTTCAACATAATGATCCTGGCAAGGGGTAAGATTTGGCAAGCAAGTTAAAACTCATTTTCCACCCATGATTCCAAGTCCTAACTTCTTTTTTTAAATCTAGCCTGAGAGGCAAAATCCATGTCAGATGTATGGGAACATACATATGTATCTTAGAATGATGCTGGCATGTCAGTATGCTTCTCTACATACATGTATGTATACATATATGAAAGTTTATTTTTTAAATTTAGATATTGTCTTATATTTATTATATGAATATATATACCTGTGTATATATACTTACTTTGGTTATGTATAAATTAAGATAGATGCATGCATCTGTTCTTAAGCTTATAGAATTTGGCTGGGGAAGGCAGTTGAATGGCCACCTCCCCCACTATTTTCATTTGAAGGGTGGGAAAAAGTGAGTTTCATTTTCTGAATACAAGGCTATGTGTGAAAGTTCTATGGCAAAGTAAAAGAAAAAAATCATCTTGAACTTTTAGTAGATACTTGTTTTGGTTGGCAAGGGGCCATCACCCATAAACATGCAAGTTTTGAATGTCTATTTGGGTAATTAACACACTTATCAACTTTTTCTTTTCCACTCATGGAGGTTGGAGAATGGAAAAATGAGCCTGCCAGTTGTCATGGAAGACAGGGGGAATAAGAAACCCGGGGATGACTTTTAATTTCTCTTAAAATGTACCTCTCTGGAGTCTGATGAAATTGGCTTGTGTTGGTCCAACTTCATGGTCCTGAGTTGGACCTGTGAAACCAAAGGTGACATGCAAACAGAAAGGTATGGAACTTGCCTTAGCTGCTTTAGTCTGTCTACCTGCTGACTTCTAAAATATCATAAACGCTCTAGCAGCAATTGCCGCAGATTTCCCATCCACCATAAAAATGAAAGTGTTTGAAATGAGGAGAGAATAGTTGATTTGTTTGGTTACATTTCCCAGGGACAGTGCATGGCAGATGGATGGGATCCAGATGTTGGGAAGTATTAAGGGAGAGCTTCTGCGAAGCCAAGGTCCAGATTTTCCCCTGAAGCTGTGTCCAGCTCGTTACTTGTACTCCATATGTTCTTGCGAATTTTCCCCTCTTCTACGTCAATTAAAGGCTTCCTTGCCTTCCCTTTGCTTTGCTGTTATTGTGAAATTTTGACTTTGTCTCGCAGCACTTTCATTTAAATGCTCATTGTTTACAGTGTAGAACAGCTCCTGAACCATACGCCACACAGGGACATCGTTCTCTCCAGCTTCATCGTCTGGTCCGATTTTATGAGACTGTATGGAAGACAGACATGGCTAGGAGGTAAACATGTCCTTTGTAGCGCTACTCCTCTGCTTTATGACAAGCTAGAGAAGAAAAAGGCTGTGTTGGATTTGTTCAAGCGCTGTGATGGGAAGGGAGCTGGACTGACTTTTTGGCAGCACTTGGCTTTCCCCTTCTTCTACAAGGTTAACTTTCAGGAAAAGAACAATCCTGAGACGAGCTCCAGAGAACCTCCTTTATATCTGTTTAGCCCAACTGTTAGTGGAAGTACCTCAGAAACCCATCCAGACTTAAGGACAGCCCCAGAGACATGGAGCCCCTACATTGGCCAAGCAGCTCAAATCATCATGACCTCCTTATCCCAAGTCTTGTTCCTCGGAGAGTCCATTTGACCTTCTACTTATTAATCATGTCTCACTCATGGACTAGTTTAGTACTTACTTGCCTCAGGGAGAAGAAAAAAAAAACTTAGCTCTTGGTTAAAGAAGAGACTTTCTGAATAGCCTATGTTCACACTCACTTTTGCTGTCATTGTGTATGGCCTGTTCTGGAATTGGGACCAGCACTGGGAGATGTAGTGATGAACCAAGCAAACCTGAGCATTTCTGTCACCAAGCTTCAGACCTGTAATATCTTTCAAGATGGCTGCTACTACCTATCGATTCCTTCTCTTCCTTTACGCAAGGTTTCCGTAGACTCTCCAGACCGGATTTCTCCTAACATCCCAATGACAACCTCCTCTTCCCTTTACTCCCACCAACCTGGCCTTTCAGAGTTGCAGACTTAGCTGAACACATGCATTCCTGTAGGGTCTGCCTTTAGAAGTTAAACATGCCCTGGATTTGTGTTGGACATTCTGTATCAGCTGTTAGAATCTTAGTTCAACTGGAAGCACACTTGAATCCTTAAACCAACTGACCTAACCTTTGGACAGATCCTTGGCCCTGGGTTTGGCTGACTCTCAGCCTCCACAGTTAACTCCCAACTTATCTCTTGCAACAACCTTCATAAAAACCATGCCAGGCCAGCTAACTGCTGTGCTATTTCGCAGTCAGTCTCCCTCATTTCTGAGTTTCTGTGCACAGATCTGGTTCCCTCTGGAACTCCACTACAGCTTCCCAATGAGGTTCCTCTGTGTTCAGGACCTAACTTGGCGACATCTGGCTTTGTTTTCCCCTATGTGTCTTTCCTTCCCCACAGATGGGACTCTTCTGGAGCCCCTCCCCAGGGCTGTGAGCAACGAGCTCATGTCAGGTGCAGCTATTTGCATTGCTTGCAAAAATCACTAAGTAGCTAATCTGTTAAACTCATGATATCCGAAGTGTTAACAGTTGATAAAAACTTGATAGGTTTTACCTTCCAGATGACAGTAACATTTTAATAGGAGACCTTGTTACTCAGATATAGAAGGAAAAGATACTGACATTTCAGTGGCATAATTACAGCTGGTAGATAGTGTTTGGTGGGGCCGGTGGGGGGTGGCTTTTAGTGAACACAAGATCTCTTCCTACCCAGGGTACAGCTGGAGCTCTCTGAAGCATTCATTTACTGTAGATTCGTGTTGTGGCTTGATTCATACAAGCATCTTGATCTTCTAGGTGAATGGTTGTGGTAAGAGTCAGACCAATTCTGTGTTTATATGACACCTGGAGCTATAGCTTTCTTCTACCCTGGCCCTGTTGTTTGTCTTTACAGTAATTGTTAACAAACAAAATAACAAGAGCTAACTTGCTTGTCGTTTATGCCAAGGAACTGCGCTGTCTGTTCATTCTCTTTCTCCACAAGGGCCCCCTCCCCACACTCCAAGCAAGCAATTAGATCCCAAATTGCACGCAAAGAAACTGAAGCTCAGAATAACAATGTGACTTGCCTTGGGTCATATGGCAACAGTCAGGAATGTAGACTTTTACATGTTCTACTTTCATGTGACTGGAGAGCAGAATGCTGCGTTTCTGAGCCCCACCCCACCTCCCTACCATCTTTATATGGAAACCCAAGACTTCTTGAGCTGTTCAAGTTCATTTAGAGCTTACAGAACCAGGAGGCAAATAGCAGGAGGCTCTTCTGCCCAAGTCCACCTGCTGCCCCCCTTTAATCCTCTTTCAGTTTCCTTTCTCTGGTCTCCAGCTTTCTCTGTCCTTGTCCTCCTTTCTTCCCGGGATTTCTTGACTTTCTCCAAGGTTCTTCCCCTTGTTGTAAAATTTCATGATGCTATGGGATTGGAGATAGGCAGTAAGAGCATTTACCACATTCACCCCTCAAACATGAGGACCTGAGATTCTGAGCTCTGACCCACATAAAAAAGCTCAGGTTTGCTCATAACCACCGAGGTGGGGAAGTAGAGGAGGAGGCAGAGGGGTCCTTGCAGATCATGGCTATCCGGGCTCTCAGAACAAACCATTAAGCCTGGGTTCAGTGAGAAACCTTTTCTCAAGGCTGTGAGGCTGATAAAGGAGGACACTTTTGCATGCATGTGCAGAAGGGCATGAATATATCATGGTCTCTCTCTTTCTCTCTCTCTCTCTCTCTCTCTCTCTCTCTCTTTCTCTCTCTCTTTCTCTCTAACACACACACACACACACACACACACACACACACACAGAGTTCACAAGTGCCACTGATACCCATTTCTTCCCATGTTTTGCTCACATAATCATTCTTCAATCCTTACTAGGCTGATTTTCTGCCCCCATTCTATTACCACAATGAATCTTAGCAAGAACAGTCAGGAGGATGGAAAGCACTGTGGGAATCAGAAATCAAGAGCCGCACGAAGTAGAGCCTGGTGGCCTTGAGCAAGCCCAGGAAGCTTTGGGTTGATGGAACGCCATTGAACTTCCTGCTGGGAAGCCTGGTGACTCTCTTAGCCGAGACTACTTTGCTTTTGGACAAGCATAAAGCTGTTCTATAATTAGGATCAGATCTGTGTGGCTCTTTCCTAGCACTCTTCCCTGTCTCCAAGGGCTCATTTGTCTTTAAAGACCACCTGAAGCCAGTCTCTTTCACCCATTTGCTTGGTGCAAGTCCCCTGCCCCAGCCCATCCGAACAAAGCCTGTAGTTTGAATTGACAAGCACACAGCTACTCCTCATGTCTATGATCACTAAGTCCTGCATTTCAGACAGCTGGGTATGACCTTGAGAGCTGCTGTTTCTGACCTTGCTGTGCGTAAGAGCCATGCATGCAGAAGTGGCTGCTTCAGCGTTTAAGAGATTCAACTACTTAAGCTCAGCTGAATCCAAGCCTGTCTTTTGGTCAAAATGGACTAAATGTCTCTGGACAGATCCTCTCGCCTTCAGCTTCTCCATCCTCTATGGAGCCCATGGCTGTCATCCCTCATCTGCCTTTTGAGGTAGTGTACTTGGCTCCTAAGATCTCTCTTTCCCTTTATGTCCTGTAAACTTAGTGTCTTGGGTTTTGTTCCTTCTCAGGATCTTACAACATACAAGATGAGACCATATGACCTTGTAGGAGTGGAGTGGAGGTGACAATGGGTTACAGCAGAACCAAAGAGGACTTTGGCATTTGTTGGTGCATGACACATTTCTCTCTTTCTTTCTTATCCGTGCTCCCTCTTTCTCTCCCTTCCTCCCCACCCCTTTTTTTTAAATTGGACTCAGGAACCTAACCCAGAATCTTGGGCTTGCTTAGGCAAGATCTTACTACTGAGTTAAGCACCCCTAATCCCTTGTTTGTGGGTTTCTTGAGTATAACTGGATTAATAATTTTATCGTCCACACTGACAAAACCTAGCATAGGATCTTCACCATAATCACCCATAGGAGTCACTACTACCAGCCCCACTGGCCAGGCTGAGCCCTGGTTGCTAACTTGCTCATCCTGGTACTTGTTGATCCGTGTCAACATATGGCTCTGGTCACTGGGCTAACTCGCCACCCGTGGGACCCTTTTCCTATTGCAGGCTTTGCTTGGGACTTCTGCTTCTGTCTCAAGCCCTCCCTGGTAGCAGTCTGCTGGGCTTGGATGCTTCTTCCACACTGGCATACCCTTTCACAATCTCTTTGCATTGGTCCTCCTTTGTGGCCTCCACACCCAGGCCATGCCAGATATGCTCAAGGGCTTGTTTTCATGATTTGGATTACATTCAACCTCCCCGGGATGGCTCTTTGCTCTGCTGTGCTTATGTAAAAGGATCCGTAGCTTCCCCTTTCTGCTCGAATGTTCTTGGATCCTCATTTCCCCCTCTTGTATCTCTCTGGCCTTTTGGATCTCCCTAATCCTTTCCGCACTTGTATTTGACAATCACTTGTGTGGGGTGTTGTTCTCCTTTGGTTGTTCATTTGCTTCCCCTGGGTTCACATCTTATTTCTTTCACGACATGTTTCCACCATTCCATTTTATCCCCTCAGCCCCCCACTTGCTTTTTGTGTGGGACTAGCCATATTTCAGGACTGCCAAGGTTTTTCTTCCTTGGATGAGTGCTACATTTCTTTAATAGCAGTGGTTCCCCAAGTTATTTCTAAAACCAGAAGAACTATTGTGGGTCTTTCTGTAAGTAATGGGAAGCAGTGAGCGTTCATTTTGATACACAGGTGCCTTTGGATGCCTCTGAAGTCATCTAATATAGCAATGACAGAGTCCTCTATACACTGGACAAAGCCCTCTAGCTTTTTATTGAAATCTTACCAAAGTACCATGGAAATAATCACTACTGTGATACCAGTTTTTATATTGGGAAATATTTATATTTTATATTGGGAAATATTTATAATTTATATTGGGAAATATAAAAAAAGTACAGCTGAGAAATGATATATTTTTTCTGGAGATCCATATCTTAGCCTATGGGGTGTTAAGACTTTAAGTTCAGTGTTATGACAGAGTATGGAATTTTAGCTACTATCCATATATGGCTCAACCTAACCACATACAACCCTTCTGCTAGCCCTTAGATTTGTATACTGTTATTGTATTTATAACCCACGTCCATAAATTATATCTCATTTAATTGGCTCAACTGCCCTCTTGTTTTTACGACTCTGGTTCAAATGCCCTCTCCTTTATGAGATAGGGACTGAATAAATTGTGTTACTCTCAGTTTGTTCCCTTTCTTATTTATATTTTGAGCATCAACTTCTTCTGTAATCTTGGCCGTTCATGTTGCTTCTGATTTTTCCTCTTTCTTGTAAAATGAACATCTTGGGTTTGCCTTTTCTCTGGCGCATAGTAAGCATTTATGCTAGTTTGAAATGAACATGGCTTCTAGCAACAAAATACTCAACAGTAGCTTAAACTAACAGAGATTTATATTTCTTAATAACGTTAAGAGTTCCGGAGGCAGGCAGCTGCTGGTATTTGTTTAGTAGCTAAACAACATGTGGCCTGGCCTCTGCAGTCCTCTTAGCCTTGACACTTCACGCCGACCAACTAGCTGCTGTGGTTTCAGGCATCTTATCCTTTCAAGGCAAGGACAAAAGGTACCACCACCTCTTCCTTCCAGCCTATCCATTCATGTCTCATTAGCCACATTATCTGGCTTTTCAGAGCCACAGGAGAGGCTAGAATAGCAAAATTTCAGCTTGTGGCATTGCATAATAAGAGGAAAGGGAGGAAAGAATACCAGACAAAAGGGATCGCGGAGAGCCAACTAACTCTACCGTAGCACTTGCTAACTCTCTTTACCCCAGAGCCATCTTTCCACTGCATGAGTCTTGAAGGAGGAAATGAATCAATTTAGTTTTTGTTATTTCCAAGTCACCTACTGTCCTGGTTAGTTTTATGCCAATATGACGCAAGCTAGAATCATCAGAGAAGAGGGAGCCTCAACTGAGAAAATGTCTCCATAAGACATTTTGGGGCAAGTCTGTGGGGCATTTTTTTAAAATAGTGATTCATGGGGAAGGGTCCATGCCATTGTGGGTGGTATCACCCCTGAGCACTTAGCAGTCCTGGGTTCTATAAAGAAAGCAGTCTGAGGAAGTCATGATGAGCAAGCCAGTAAGCAGCATCCGTTAATGAACACATTAGCGTCAGCTCCTGCCTCTAGGTTCTTGCCTCCAGGTTCCTGCCTTGGTTGAGTTCCTGTGCTTTCTTCCTCTGATGATGAACAGTGATATGGACGTGTCAGCCAGATAAACTCATTCCTCCCCACATCGCTTTGGTTGTGGTGTTTCATAGTGCTCCTTCCTTGAAGAAAATAAAGAACACTGGATCAAAAGAAGATTCTGCTCTCAGTGTATCTCAGCCACTGAGGAGCAGTTCATACTGCGTCTGTATGATGTGGAGGTGCACTTTCACAATTCTAAGTGTGGAGAGGGATGTTGCACACATACATGCATAGTTGTTTACCCGTGAACATGTGGCAATTCTCAGTTTATATTTCTACATGGATCTCTCGTAATAAAATAAATAGGACTGGCTTTGCAGTTTGGGTTCTGTAATTTGCTCTTTTTTTTCCATTTACAGTGGTCAGTATGGCTTAGGAATCTTTCTATGCCAGCCCCAATAGCCTTCTGTCATTCTTTATCCCAACCCCAGAGTATTCCCTAATTGTATGCTCGTTTCTCTTAGGCTCTGATGTCTTTTGAATGTGTTGCTAATGCTGTTTGGACTGATAGCATCATTTTCAAATGAGAGAAGTACAGAAGGGCAGAGTGTCAAGGACTACTGTTGATCACACACTTAGTAAACTGGAGTGCTTCTGAGCCAGGTGTCAGGATCTTCCATTTACCCACTTTCCAAAGCCTCCCCAGGGCTATGACTGAGCCCTATTGTAGGGTACCACAAACAAGAGGAAGTCAGATGATGTGAGTCTCCTGAAAGTATTAACTGCTGTCATAATCACACATCAAAGACTTTTAACCAAATAGCTTCTATAGATGTGGGCATTAGTTCCATAGAAAAACAACAACAAAGACCTCACCGACTTATCAAGTTATTTTTCCCAGGATGTTATATGTTCCATGGGTTCTCAGAAAGAAGTAGTTCTGATTTTGTTTGGGAGTCATTTTCCTTAGTTAAGAGTGACAACAAAGCCAGGGTTTTTCTACTCTTCTGAAGCCTATAGTGGGAGTTATCAGTTGGGACCAGATTCAAAGCATTGTTCACATCTCACAGTGCACTGCACATGTTAACACATGCAAAAGGCAACATGCTCACATAATGGTGCATGACAGCCTCTAGAATATCAAATAAAAGCTCAGCAGATCCGTCACTTTTGGGGATTGACAGGAAAAGAGCCACTTGTTGTAGCAACAGCTTCAAGCATCACTGAAAGTGAATACGGCCTCTTCTAGAAAGACTGGCTCATTCTCTTACACAGAGGAAGACTTAGGTGGCCGAAGCACAGTTGTTAGCTGATCCAGATATTAACCAATGTCGAGCCTGCGTGACTGTTGCAAGGCTGTAGAAAAAATTTTCCTTGACCTTAACTGGTGATTACTAACTAGGAGATGAATTCTCTTACAGGGGAAAAAATAATTTCCCTTCTGTTTCTTTCAAAGGCAAAGATTATTTACATAGACCGAAATGTTAATTCCTCTCAGAAATCAAAGCCACGGGCAGACTGTTAAGCAAAATCCATGTGTGTGATTAATGTTGGATGCCCTCTTGTTCTGGTAGAGCCATGTTCTCCCAGGAAACATATGGAACACATTCATGCTTATATTACGTGTATCTGTGTGTTCACAAGCAGACATACAGATGTTTGACTTTGGGTGCAGTGGATTGTCAAATATCTTTTTACAACAGAGTCAGAAGAGGAAATGCTGCTGAGAGCAGAGTTTTGTACAAGGGGATGAATGAGCACAGGGTATACAAGGGGATGAATGAGTACAGGGTGTACAAGGGGACAAATGAGCACATGGTGTACAAGAGGATGAATGGGCACATGGTGTACAA
>JADRCC010258482.1:914-11174 GCA_019843855.1 Hylomyscus alleni | reverse complement strand
CCAGCACCCTTAACCACTGAGCCATCTCTCCAGCTTCCCCCATCTCCTATTTGTAAGTAGCCACAGTCTAGAATTTGAGAATGATTTGGTAGAAGGTTCTATGCTGTGAGGATAGCTCAGAGAACTTAGCTACCATGTAATAGGTTTGGGGTTTAATCTCTAGCACTGCAAAAAAAAAAAAAAAAAAAAAAAAAAAAAATCACTCCCAAACCAAACCAAACCAAACAGTACATCCTGATGGCCATAATAGAATGTAGGGCGGAAATTGAAGAGTAAGGCTCTTCAATTATATATATACTGTATATATATATACAGTATATATTTTCCTCAAGCTTAAACATCATATTTATTTGTTTCTTCAACTGTCCAAACAAGTGTTGTTTAATTATTGAATTTGATGAAAATAGACAACTTATAATATGATCAGATCCTACTACAGCAAACATTAGATTGCTTTGATGGTTACATTGAGGGCTATGAAACAAAACTGGAAGTCTGTTTGTTGTTTTTAATGAATCATTTGCTAGGATATAATTATATTTATAGAACAGAAGCCTTAATCTTCCCTGAGAAATGAAATTGTTTTGAAAAGCAGTTTTATGTTCATTTAAAAAATATCCTCTTGAAACTTTGACAGGCACTCGGAGGCCTTGTAATAGCTGCTGTCATCAAGTACGCAGATAACATTTTAAAAGGATTTGCAACCTCCTTATCCATAATATTGTCAACAATCATATCTTATTTTTGGTTGCAAGATTTTGTGCCAACCAGGTAAAATACTTCTTTGTATTTATCTTTTTTTTCTTTCCATTCTAATTCTTTCTTATGTCTTACTTTGTTGTTAATATTACCATGATTCCATTTAGGTTTGCTTATTTACTTTCCAAAAGTTCATTAAGTTGCCATTCTGTACCAGCAATAACTCTCCTGGATTCTAGAAAAAAGGAACCTATGAATGAGGCGGGTGTGTTCAAGAAGGTCATAGTGACTAGAAAACCATACACAAAATGAATTATAACATGGTCAGCATGTGAATGGCAGTATATATACAGCTCATTAAAGAGGGGGCTCAAATCATTGAAATAATCATAGTATGGATAGGGTTTCTGTTTATAATGAGTGAAGAGAACATAGCTGAGCAGGGTAACAAATATGCAAATAATGTATTAATCACAGTGTGATGAGCATTAGAGTAACTCACTGTAAGGGAGTGAGTCTTACGCAGTAGTCCTGAATTATTATCAATAAATACTTATTGATAGAAAGGGAATTGTGGTTGAGGGATAGGATATACTATGATTCCAGTGTCAGGAGAAAGTACATGAAGTCAAGCGGCTAATTTATAGAATGGGGGAGGGGGAGTGTGAAGGGTGCTGTTGGATGGAGCACGCTGGCATATGCCTTATTCATGAAGTCCAGGTGGAGCTACTTAGTAAAGCTGTGTAACAAATAAAGCAAAGCAAATCAAAAGCCTCATGTCACAGGAAGGGTAAAGACCAGTGACTCCTGTCCTTGTAGATTTTTTGGTTTTAAGTTGAAGGTAATGACTTTGAAGCATTAATAGAAATCTTAAAGCCAAAACTAATCTATGACTCTAGCTGTATTAAAACTGTATATAGCAAGTTACAATTGGTAGTTTGGTTTATATCCAGTTTCTATGAAGTATATTGTATTTCTACAATACAATAGAATCAAGAGGAAAGCATGTGATATCTCCTTCTCTTAAACATCCTGTGAACATTGGTCCTGAGTTTAATGGTTGCTTTGGATTTTGAACAAATTCACCTAAGTTTAGCATAAAATAATGAACTTTTCCTTTTATGTTTTTAACATTCCGAACCTCTTATGGACTGAATCCCATACAGAATGTGCATGTCGGTGAGATACTGCACCATGAAGTGTAGGCTCAGAGCCGGGGGCTGCACTGGATCCTACCTCCTACCTATTTGGGACTTTGGGGCAAGTTTTTAAAGCCCTGTAAAGCCTTTCTAGAAGGTACAAAATGCAGCTAATTCTTGTACTGCTTCAAGTCATTCAAGAACAAAATGAAGTTTACATGTAAAGTACTTAACTGAGCACCTAGATCGTAAGAAGTACTCAATATTTATTACTATGTTTTTTTAGTACAGATATACTGTATACATATACAGTATAGTAAAGGATTTAATTTGCTTTTAATCTGACTTTCTCCTTTTCTTTTTCTTCATCCTATTCAGTGTCTTTTTCCTTGGAGCCATCCTGGTAATAGCAGCTACATTCTTGTACGGTTACGATCCCAAACCTGCGGGAAACCCCACTAAAGCATAGTCGCGCCCTGTCCTTAACTGGAGTCTCACAATGGTGCCCTGGCGACCTCAGCATTAATCTTGCACAGAAGACTTCTAAAGATTCTATGAAGAAATCATCATGCTAAATCTGATTATTCTGTTCAAATGGTTTGAAAATGAGTGGCCTTCAGGATGAAATGTGTACATCATCTGCAACCCAAGCTTGGAAGTATGTCCAGGAAGTAGGGTTAGAGGGGATACTGGGAGAGGCCTTACCTCTGAGCTCGTAATGAGTTGCTGCAGAACTGTCCAGTGCAGCTTTTGCAAGAGCACACACATACAAATAAAGACCAAGGTTTGCAAGGTAGATCTGCCCACACTTATCACATGTTCTTATGTTACTCTTTCTGTACAGATGTATCAAGTCACATGAACTATTTAAATGGAAATTTATAATTGCCTATCAAGCTGTGAACAAGCAAATATAATTTAAAACCATTTTCACGTATTCGGGATTTTTATATTTATACAGAAGATTACTAAGGAAAGGACTGCTAAATTTTATTTGTTTAATTCCATAAGATTTGATGAAGAAATAATCTGGGTTTGAATCATATTTAAATTTAGTGTAGAAAGAGTCTCTCTCTCTGTGTGTGTCTGACATTTACTGCTTTGAGGCAGCTGAATGCAGTTTGGCTCTGCCCATGCTAGAGTAGCAGTGACCAGCATGTGGAGTTTATACATCATTTCCCAGTTCTGTCTCTTTTCTCATTATTCTCATCATTACCTTAAATTGAATTTGTGTGTGTTGCCATTAAAAATTTTAAATGAATTTAAAGGGATTAAGTACTCATTTAATAATTGAAAATAAAATAATAATTACTGTCCAGTCTCCATTTTGAGAAATTTAAACTCTGAAACATATATTGAATGTAGTTTTGAAATGGAGAATTTTCAGGTTAATCTGCAGTAGGAATTTCTTTTAATCAGCAACTGTTGACAGAAACAACAGTCAGAAGAGTGTTGGTTCTCTCAGTGGACCATGAGCAAACTGATTTTTGCAGAAATTCCCTACAGCCATAGTGTTACTTTCCTTTTTCTTTTTCTTAAAGCATATTGTAACTTTTTCTTTTCTTAAGGCAGATTTTCATTATGTAGACCCAGCTGACCTTGAACTCACAAATATCTATCTGGGAGCCTCTGCTTGCCTAGTGATGGAATTAAAGGTGTGGGCCACTCTGCCCACCTCACTACATAGTTTTAAGGGAGTTGCATTATATTTTAAGTTCTCAGGCTATTTAGGAGTTTTTATTCTCCCCATCTGATCATGTGTCTGGAAGATGTGACTGCCTTTGGGTTTCCTTTCTGGTGTTCCCATGAGTGCTTCTGGAAAGGAGCAGCCATTTGCTTTAAAATAGTAGATTTTCTTTCTTTTTAACACTGGAGTTGAGGATACAAATTATGAGTTATTTAGTAATAGATTCAAAGGAGAGAGAATATATTAGAAATAGTAAAATAAACTGGGAGGCAAAAATATACTCTATATTTGGAATATAAGTTATTTAATTATTGACCATATGAATATAAGATCTATTTTATTCTTTCATTTATATTGTATATATTTTAAAACTTTGTTTTAATAGATACAAACCTGTAAAAAGGTATTTTTTTTATTTAGTTCTAATAGATTTTGTTAAATGGAATTTGACCCAAAAGCCCTATTGTTAAGACCTGTAAGGTTCCCGTGGCAACCTTGGATTGGCTAATTGATCTTGCCAGAGCAAATGTACTTTCAACAGTGAACACGGCTAACTAATTCCATTCAAAGTTTTAAAGTACTTAAAATGCTGGGCAGTGGTGGTGAACGCCTTTAATCCCAGCGCTTGGGAGGCAGAGGCAGGCAGATTTCTGAGTTCGAGGCCAGCCTGGTCTACAGAGTGAGTTCCAAGACCGCCAGGAGCTACACAGAGAAACCCTGTCTTGAAAAAAACAAAAAGAAAAAAGAAAAAAAGAGAGAGATTGAAGAACTCTATTTTGAGCATGGTGTGAGGCCACCACAGCATTCAAGCTTATGTCTAAGACCTATGACTAAGTACAACCCAGATCTTGCAAATATACAAAATTCAAGAGGACAGATTCATGTTCTGGTCATATTAAAGCATTGTGTGGGCAAGTGTGTTAATACAGTGTGGATTTAAAATTAATGGTTACTTAGCTCTAGTCTACCCTGTCTTAACCCTACAGAAATCTATACAAAGAAGCAATTGGATAGTAAGGTTGTTAAAGTTATAATACATTTTGGGTGTCTGAAAAATCTTATGCATCATTTATATTTTTCCTTTCTAGTCAGTTAAAAAGTAATTGGGCTGAATGTATAGTCTAAAAATTTATAAGGAAATAATAACATTTGGGGGAAAATGGGCTTGTAACCTAGATTGTGTCATATATATCGATGCTGAAATTTTGTGTAATGTGGTTTGTGTTTTGATGACATTCAAAGGTGTTATTGTGCCATGCTTTTATAATAACTCTTTGATTATTTAAATTTTATGCTTTTAAAGGTGTCCTTGTTATTTCTCAGCTACTTTCACTGAAAGGGCGTGTGAATTCATGGAGAAGAGCACCAGCTGAGAGCTGTATTAAGGTTAGGCACAACACACTGGGAGAAAGCTTGATGTCACAGGCAGGCCCCTCCGTGCAGCCACAGCAGCTCTTTACTGAGTGGTTCTCAACATAGAAGTTAGAGATTTAGAACTGAAAGGTTTGTATCAATTTCTATGGAATAACACAGAATTTCATATGAAGAAAAGGCAGCTTGATATTTAAACCAGAGTCTAGTAAGAAATTCCGGAAGGACATTAATGGACATTCTGCTCTGCATCCTAAAATATAATTCTATTCTTACAAATCAAGTTATTAGACTTTAAAAATATCATTATACTGTCATTCAATGAAGTGTTTTTGTTTTGTTGTCTTTTTGAGGCAGCATCTTAACTATGCCACCCTGGCTGCCTGGGACTAACTGTGTAGACCAGGCTGGCCTGGAACTCACAGAGATCTGCCTGCCTCTGCCTTCAGAGTGCTGGAATTAAAGGTGTATACCACCACCCCCATTTGAGTTAAGTTTTATTTAGTTTTTAAAGAAAGGCTTTAGTATCATTCATTCTATTTAAACATCCATTGTAGAATGTTTGATTACTATAGATATATTTTTAACTGGGATTTATAAAAAGTAGTTATGTTATATTGAAAGTCATCTCAAGGATCTCCAAGATATTTAAAGAAGTTATAGGGCCAAAGAAAATGTACCTATATCACAGTCTGGTCCTATGTGCCTTGCTTTACCAAATAAATACCTGACTTTTATGAAGAATATACTGTAATTTACAACTGTAGACACATACTTGAAAGTGGGATTTTTTTTCTTTCAAGAATAACTGTAATTCTAACTTTTGGTTGTTTCAACATTTTCCCTTTAAATCTACTATTTAACAACCTGATACTGAGAATCCTATGAAAGCATCTAAACCAGCAGCACTTGCTTAAGTGAGTTGTGACCCCTGCGCCATGATTCAGGTTTGAGACATTAACAATTGGATATAATTGTTTGTTTCTTTTCGTGTAAGACAAGATTTGTTGTGATTTAAAACAATATTTTTAAATGATTTTGACCTTAAATTGATATATGTCTGTATTTCATTTATATAAAGTTATTTTTTGAGGTTTGGGAATGTGATTTGTATGTTTAAATTCTCATGAATACATAATTTAAAGGAATGTATTAGCTGTCTTTTATTAAGTGGAATTTTAGATGATAAATTTCTCATGTCATTTTTTGGTACCATTATTATCTATATTTAATAGATAAGGGAAATAGATTCTTTTCATAAATAACTGCATATATTTTTCTATAGTTCCACTTTCCCTTTTTACCTGTGTCTAATTTAATCTGATGATTGGTTTCTTATTTTTATATTTCAGGAATGAATTGCTTATCTTTCTCATCTCTTGAAAACTTTTTATCACAAGTAATTTTGCTTTTAGCCAGAAACTAGCTTTTATTTCAAGTGGTTAGAATTTCTCTGCCTATATAGTGATCACGGCCCAAAAATATTTTGTTTGAAATAAAATACTTCTTTGCTGCTGGCAGGTTCAGTACTTACTCAGGCTCTTTCCTTCACTGCCTGAGTGGGATTGCCTCTGCCATGACACCCACGCAGTATCAGGCCAAAGTGACATAGCAGCACACACATGTATTCCCACTTCTATTCCCATCTAGCCACACATGGAATGCTCTAAGGGTCCAGGAACGATAAAATCTCAGCGTTTTAAAAACAAAGGTTTGTTTGTTTGTTTGTTGAGTTCTCATGAAAAGCACTGAGTGAAATTTTTCGCTATTTTTTTTTTTATGTTAGCATACTTCTTTTGAGACTAGAGAAGTAGCTCAATGGTTCACAGTATGTATTGCTCTCTTAGAGAACCCACATTTTATTTCCAGCAACCTCAGTAGGAAGCTTACAGTTATTTGTAACTCCAGCTCCATGGGATCTGAGGCCTCTGTTCTCTACCAGCCCCTGTATTTATGTACACATACACATGCCGACACATACCTCCACATAAATTAAAATAACAAAAGCCAGGTGTGGTGACATATGCCTTTATCATAGGACTTGAGAGGCAGAGGGTACATCTCGATGAGTTTGAGGCTGGCCTGATCAATATAATAAGGTCCTATCTCAAATTAAACAAAGAAAGAAAGAAACAATAAAGGAATAAATAAAAGTTTGCCAAGCATGGTGCTGCATACCTTTAATCCTAGCGCTTGGGAGGTCCAGGCAGATCTTTTGAGACAGAGCCTGTGCTGCTGGTGTGTATTGGGAGTTACAGCGTAATCAGGGCTACATGGTGAGATCCTGTCTCAAAAAAATAATGAGAAATCTTTTTTTTGAAAAGACCTCTCTTGCTAGGAGCACATGACAGGCCAGAGGAGCTGGTATAGCCTTGTACTCCAGGTGCTCCTGGGGCTGAGGCAAGGGGGTTACTTGAAGCAAGTCTGAGGGGAAGCCTGCATTTCACAGTGGAACCCTGTCTCATCTCCCTCCCCCTTTCTTTCTCTTCTTTTACCTTTTTCTTTTTTCTCTTCCCCTCTTTCTTTCCTTTTTTACTTTCTTCTTAATTATATCTCTGAGAATTTTGTTTTTCATTTATTTTATGTTCTCTCCATTTTCCTTATCAATTACATTGGATTTTGTATTAAATATTTTGGTTTCACGTAACATTTGCTACTTCAGTAGATTTCATCATGCTGTGATGGACTGTGCCAGTGTAGCTGTGAAAATGTCATGTCTCTGTAAACTCACAAAGATGATATTGTTAAAGAACTCCTTTCGTTGGTTTTAGTTTTGAGACAGTGTCTCGCCATCTAGCCTGGGTTGTCTTAAAGCTTGTTATGTAGCTAAGGCTGACTTGAAACATTTCCTGTTCCTGTAGCCTCCTGGGTATTGGGCTTTTCCCATACCATCTGGTAGAATATTTAAAATAAGTTTTTAAATTACATTTTTATTGTATGGGTATTTTGCCTTGTAGATCTGTACAGTCCTTTTATACCTGGTGCCCATGGAGATCAAAAGAAGATATTGGACCCTGTGGTACTGAAGTTACAGATAGTTGTGAGCTGTAATGTGGATTCTTGGAATTGAATCCCAGTCCTTTGGAAGAACATATACTGCTCTTAATTGCTGAGCCATTTTTCCAGCTTCCTTAAACTACATTTAAAAACGTTTAGGGGCTGGAAAGATGACAGCATACACTTTTTTTTAATTTTAAATTTTTTTTAAGACTTATTTATTATTAAGTACACTGTAGCTGTCTTCAGACACACCAGAAGAGGGCATCAGATCTCATTACGGGTGGTTGTGAGCCACCATGTGGTTGCTGGGATTTGAACTCAGGACCTTCTGTAGAGCAGTCGGTGCTCTTACCCGCTGAGCATCTCTCCAGCCCCTAATTTTAAATATTTTTACTTATTCACTTTACATCCTGCTCACTGTCCCCCCCACTACTCCTACAATCCGTCCCCCCTCCCCACTCCCTGTCTGGCATACCCTTTTGATCCCCGGATTCAGGAGGCAGAGGCAGGATGGTCTTTGTGAGTTTCAGGCCAGCCAGTTGTACATGGTTGTGACCCTGTCTCAGAAAAAAAAAAAAGGGATTCAGGTCTTCTCTGCATGGTTATTAGTGTAACAAAAATAGGCTCAATAGTTTTTATTTATATCCAGTTTTATAAATTTAAGCTTTTATTACTAAATTCCCCATTTTTTTTTTTTTACCGGATTCAAAACTTAAAAACTATGTGAATGAAACATTATAGTTCACAGAGCAGTCTGGTTAGTTCCCATGTCTGTCCCACTCCATTGGGAAGTGCCTTCTGTGGGGAGTACTTTCCACCAGGTTATAGCTGTTTCTTTCTGCAAGGCGAACATATGTGCCACTATATTTACAGTGCTGCTTTTCCTTCACGATTGTGCTCTGTGCTCTGTGAGACTTTTTCTGAGCTCTGTATATTCATAGTGATCACCTCTGCACCTACTTTGCTTTGGGGATCATTCGCTAACTTGTTTAAACTACTTTCGTGCTTTGGCTCTCACCTGTCCATGTGCCTAAATTCAGTGAATACTGTCATTCTTGTTCTACCCTGTCAGATCTTTTTAGTAGTGTTACTTCTGTTTAATGGGAACATACACACTAATTTTTTTAACCCTAGTCTAAAAAAACTGGTGAGCACTATTCTAGGTATTCAAATAGCTTGAATAACTGACAGTAACCACATTTTAAAAGTAACTTTGATGTAGTTGAAGTAAGCTTTTTGGAGGTCATAAAAAGTTGGAGTAACCATATAATATTTTTTTTCCAGTCTGGCTCTCGTGTAGCCCATAGCTAACCTTGAACTTTCTGTAGAGACTGACCTTCTGTAGAGACTTTCTGTAGTGACCCTGGTCACTCTGTCTCTACATCACAAATGCCAGGACCACACTTTGTATAGAAGCTGGCCTTGAACTCCTGGTGACTCAGTCTCTACATCACAAATGCCAGGACCACAGGTGTGCACCAACACACCTGCCTTAAAACAACCTTCTTAATCCTCTACACCCATCCAAAATAAGTTCTCGGGATTTAGTTATGAAGTCTCTCCCACTCTCAACAGCTTCAAGTTGGACTTCAAGGAAGTTTCTATATGAGAATTTTATTTTTAAAGTAAGTATGATGAAAAAATCTACTACCCAAGATGCTTTTCTTTTCCCATCCATGAAAACTGGCTTATTTTCCATTTCTTGTCAGCATGGAAGTAGAAGGAACAGAACATCCAACCAGGTTTATTTTTAACATTTTATTTTGAAATTTACAGAAAAGCTACAGTAACTTTCACATGTGTGCCCTGTACTTTCTCTTTTACCTTGTCTAACAGTTACTTATGCCCCAGTGATCGGTGGCCTGAAGAATCAACCCCCACCCATTTTTAAGACAAGTTCTCATATCCCACCCAGGCTGCTCTCAGATTTGTCCTTGAATTCCTGATTCTCCTTCATGCCAGGATCTAAGCATCCACTTGCAGGCTGGGTTCACTGATTGTTGGGGGTAGAATCTGCAGCACTGTCCTTACAGGACGAGCACTCCAAAAGAACCAGCTACCACTCCATCCCAGTAATGTGGCTAAGCTGGGTATTCCTAGCTGAAGGTCTCCTAAAGTCTGCAGTCAGCTCAAGACTTGACCAGGCACAGAGGATTTGTTTCCAAGATAATCCACAAAGCTTTGTAGGAGGTTTCAGCTCAACGGCAGCACCTCTCCGTAGTTCCTCTGGTATTATGGCATAACAATCAACAACTACTGACTGGAGTGAATGAAGAGCCTAGCAAAAACATGCCGTGCCTTTTATGACTCTGAAGTCAGTGCTGCCATTTCTGTTTTGCTCTGTTAAAACAAGGGCATCACTAA
>JADRCC010258481.1:1801-26095 GCA_019843855.1 Hylomyscus alleni | reverse complement strand
AAAAAAAAAAAAAAAAAAAAAAAAAAAAAAAGAAGAAAGAAAGAAAATGAAAAAAAATGAAAAAAATGAAAGATGGAAAGAATAGTAAGAGGAAGGGAATAAAGATAAGGGAAAGCATAGAGACAAGGGGAAAGAAACAAATTTTAGTTTTCAAGTGGAAAAGGGCATGATGTTTCTTACCTGCAGAGAAAACTACAGCCCCCTCCTTTGATTGACTGCATTGTGGCCAACTCTGTCACTAATGACCATTTTTGTCCATGTTCTCTACAACTAAACTTTTTAGTCTTACTCTCCTGCAAGAGGCATGCAAAACTCTGCTACATACAACTAATTCTACTTTCTCTTCTGATAGGTAGAACCTATCTTAATACTTGTCTTCTCCTCTTTGAACACCCAATGCCTTTCTCCAATTCCTTTTCTACCTGTACTATCACAAGCTCCTAGATGTGACTTCTGAATATCTCATCACACCCATAATCCACAGGCATTCTGTTATACAATGTATTTTACATGTTATTTTGTCACATTCATTTGTGTATGAAGTATTTTTACCATTTATCTGTTGACTGTGTTCTCTTTATCCCATTTGTTATGAATTTCTACCACAGCAGTTAATTTACTGATTTTTTTAATCTGCTATATTGCAATTTCTAGTAGAAAGCCATGGTTTAGTGATATTCAATTTGTATTGAATGCTAGAAAATTCTGTTGAGTGAATAGATGAAACAAATCTCATTTAAATAAAGATACAATTTTCTCATAGAAACCATGTAAAGACTGGCTTCTATATGTAATTATTTTGTTTTGATTAGGAATTTAGAGAAGAAATTACTAGATAAGAAAAGGTGGAAGATAAGAGCACTCTAGCTGGCCATTGGTATATATGTCAGAACATAGAAGACCTGCTGCCAAGGACCAAAGTAAATACATGTGACTCTGTAATAGAAGCTAAGTCCAAAAGAGTCTAAACCTTCCTTTGAAAGCTTCTCTGTTTTACCAGTTGTGTGTTCTAATATTTGAGCCAAGAGTTATACTTGATTTAATTCATTATATTTAATAGGTCTGGTCCCACAAGAAATCACCTGTTTTCTGCTTTTATGATCTTTGAAACTGAACAATCCTTACAAACCCTTAGACTTCATTGTCATTCTGACTCAACAGCTGATCCTTGCACCTGGTCTCCTGCTTTTGCCTTAACTGTAACCTACTCTCAACCTTCAGCAAGACTGAGTCTTCATTTATTGCACTCACCATATTTGTCACCTGTTCCGGTGGAATCAGAGTGGAGTCCAAGCCCACAGCATGGGTAGCCTTGCTTTGTCTGGCTCCCACACCTGTCCTATCCTCTGTTTGTTTCACTATTCTCTACACTGAGGGTACCCTACTCCAAACATGTAGGAGACACACAAGTTATTTTTCCTCAACCTGGGATTTTCTTGTTCCCTCAGTAACTTGGTAACTGAGGCCAGATTTCCTTGCAACTTTTCAAGAACACATGTTTGAATTCTCTTGCCTGTCTCCCACAAGTCTTAATGTTCTTCCCTCTGTTGAAGCTCCTTCTTTTGTTAAACTTACAGAGTCTTTAAGACATTGTTATTTGAACATATTTATCAAGTTTACCATTGATAGCTAGCATTCTATGCCTAAAATTTCACCTATGCAAGACAGAGACCCAAGCTTCTTTTATTTGCTGAAGTAGGACATTGTCTATAATTTTCCTTGATAATTAGGTCCTCAGATAATGTTTGTTGAATAGA
The DNA here is from genome assembly GCA_019843855.1 of Hylomyscus alleni. Lineage (NCBI taxonomy): Eukaryota > Metazoa > Chordata > Mammalia > Rodentia > Muridae > Hylomyscus > Hylomyscus alleni. Next base: position 24,338 of record JADRCC010258481.1, on the reverse strand, counting down.
TAAGAGAGCTATCATTAGCTCTCTTTAGCTTCCAACTTGGAGGGAAAGATAAAGAAAGTAAGAGACTTAGCAAGTAAGCTACTCCAAAGAATAGAGAAGAAACTCAGTTCGTAATGTGTTTTGATGTACAGGCATGAGGACCAGTGTTTGATTCCCAGAATTTGGAAGAAAAAAACTGAGTACATCTTTATAATGTTGATACCAGGGAAGTAGATGTAAGCAAAAGCCAGAAGGTTGATTACTCATCAGTGTATCAGCAAGATCTAGATAAAACTGAAAAACTCTATTTGTAAGAAAATACAGATGGCACCCTGCAAGAAGGAAAGGACATCACAGATTTACTGAGGCCTTCAACCTCTGATTGCCCAGTCTCACTTTTCCACAGGCAATTTATATGGTTGGTAATACTTACAAACATTCACCATTTTCACGTAGTCTTTTGATTCTTATCTTATTTAAGAAAAATTATCAGTGAAGATACACAGATGATTTAAGTGAATTACTGAGCAAATCTAAGCAAAGCAATTATTTCAAGGAGAGACTAGATTGGGATATCCCAAGGCAAGCAGACATCTTGCATTTTTAAAGAAGTGCTTGTTCATTGTAAAGAATATTTGTCAATATATCTGAGATTGGTGGCATATTCACTTTGTGATACCTTTTCCCCCAACCCAATTAATGGTGAACCATATTCCCTTTTAGAACATTCTTTTCTATTACTTTCTATGATGCTACAGAGAAGCCCCCAGAAAGAGGGGATAGTCAAACTAAACAATGATGATTTTATGATGATACCAGGTTGTTTGATGATAGGAACCTTCATATCTGATATAGTAGGAACAACTGTAGTTTTAAGGATGTTTAGTCGGAAAGGGTCATTCATTCATATTGAGACGTACCTGGCCAGAATCAGTAACAGTGATCTTGGTCACCTCTCATCGAATGTCTTCTATACTAAAATATCAACTTCATTCCTAGTCTTGCTTCCTTGGAAGAATGTCTGACCTGTTTTTTTTTTTTTCATATTTGCTAATCAATCTGGAGAAAATGGCTGTTGGGTACATTTGGATTAATATTATCTAAGGATGATGTCCTCTTCCAAAGCTCCTACCATCTAGTCTACCTTTTGAATTCTTGTGAGTATAGATGAAAGCAAAAGTGTCAGCTCAGCAGCCCAAGACCAAGTTCTCTGCACAAAGGAGATTCGTAGGGCCCAGAGGGACAAGGGCGGGGAATAAGAGACAAGAGTAGGAGAAGATGACAAAGTGTTAAGGTAGGAGGCAAGTGTATTTGTCCTGGAGGACAAGGGACTGCCTCTGAATAGAGGATACAATGGTGGTCCATAGGCAAATCGTGGCTTATAAATTAAAGGGAGAAACCAAGTATTACAATGAAGTTTTTAGTTTGAATTTTGCACGTTAATTAGGTGAGGCAAAGGGAGCTTTTTATTGATGGACTTCAATAGTGTGATAGCTGGACTTTGGTAGACTCAGAAGGAGGAAATGGCCAAATAATGAAGGAATAAATTTATTTAATCTAATGCTTTTTTAGCAAGGAAAAGGTAATCATGAAGAACAGGCATGTATATGAAATGCCTTAAGTCCCTTCATAAGCTCTTTCAAAAACCCTTGTGAGTATGGACTTGCCTGAAGTAAAGAACCCCATCTGTTCTCCCATTTTCCCTGGCTTGTTTGAACTTTCCCCACCTCATTTATTTCTCATTAGAGAAGTGTGCTTTCCTGCCTATCTAAGACATGTGAGTTTCTCATGAGAATCATTTTCCCATTGTAAAAGCGTCTACCTTGCCTGGTACAGATGCTAATTTTTTTCAATTAAGCCTTTCTTTGTCTATATCATGATTAATTTTAATATGACAGCTCCAGTTGTTTGGGATTTTTCTCAGAGAGACACAACAAACACATTTCTACTCAACCAAAAGAGGGAATCCACAGGAGATCAAACTAATGCATTTACCAATGCCCAATTTGGTGAATCAATGAGTTTGTGGGGTTATAGGTGTATGGGTATGGGTTACTTATGCAGTCAGGGGTGACTCAAAGGCAGCTGCATTATTGGAACTCACTACACGACATAGAGATAGCTTCACAGGTCTGACTGAGACTCTCTTTTTAGCTGCTCTTTTGGTCAGTCAGTCCCCTTCTGAGCAGGTGTTTAATGCTTCCATAGCCATGGGTGGGTGTCGGGACATCTAGTGGATCTTTCATGTTTCGGCTACCCTAGACAGTGGAGGATTTTTATTTCTTGAGTCCTACAAACCACACCCTTCTTCTTGAGAGGTATGTTTCAATTCAGAGCAATCACTATGCTATCATCTCTGTAAGAAAAAGTGGATAAATAAAAGAACTTCCATTTTAACTAGAAGCTATCTCCCTGTGAGGGGAACCTGGAAAGAGCTTGGTCATCATGACCCAGAAAGAAACCCAAGAAATGAAAATTCTTTGGAATCTCCATTTATGTTAGGCAATGTCTTTCTCATTGCTGAAATCAGTTATGACTGGTGCTTTGTCACTAATAAAGAAAGTCACCACATTCATTAACACCTTGAGCCCAGAGGCTGGGGCTGGGAACACTGTGCTCATGTCAGTCTAGATGAGAACAGTGTGGAAAGACTTACTTATTTTGCGTTTGTCCAAAGTATGCTGAAGGAAAGATGAGAGATGATGGATTTTAATGATCTGTTAAATACCATTTGACTAATTTCTGCTGACATAGTCCAGCTGCTGGTGTTGAGTTCCTAAGGGTAGGCTAATAGAGTGCCTGATTTCTAACAATTTTCACTTTGATACTTGTCATCTGAAGGTTTGAACTATGCACTTTACCTCATATATGTACTAAAATCTGTACCAATGTCATCTATGATTTCATCTATAATTTGTTGCCATTATCTTGGTCCCCAGTCTTCAGAATTGATGTTTTGTCTATTGTTAGAAATCATGTCTTTGATTATAACATGATATTGTGGTCCAGTTAGTTTCAGTTCTGTGGAAAACAAGAGGAGGAAGAAGAGGAGGAGGAGAAAAAGAAGAAGAAAAAGGAGAAGAAAAAGGAGAAGAAGAAGAAGAAGAAGAAGAAGAAGAAGAAGAAGAAGAAGAAGAGAGGAGGAAGCAAGGGAAGGAAGCATGGGGATGAATGAAAAAGAAAAAAAGAACAAAAGAAAGAGAAAGCAGGAAAGGGAAAAAACAACTTAAGTGAAACAGGTATATTATGCTTGGTTTACAATTACAGTTCATAGAACATCATTGCAGGGAAATTAAGACAGTAAACTGAGGCAGTAGACAAACCATATCCATACAAATGTATGCATAGTTAATTTTGTGTTAGTATTTGTTACTTTTATACAGTCAGTCCAGGCCCCAAATCAAAGACTCATGTCATTTCAGTTGGATTTGCCTACATCAATTAAAGTGTAAGATTTGGAGAGCCGAGTGTTACGTCCAGTATGGTGTCCCACTTACAAAGACACAGAGACAGAGATCATGCAATAAGCAATAGGTTTTAATGATCCAGTATAATGGGGTCATCCGGCAATCGGCAGAAGGTGACCCCCAGGAACAAAAGCATACACTCTTTATATCCTTCCAGAACATAGGATTACAGCATGAGTTGGTTATCTTGCATTGGTGGAGACCATTGTCATTTGAGTCTATTGACCTTTGTGCCCCAGGTGAGAAGGAGATCCACCCCCTACTGGGGACGCTTCCTGAACCCAAGCATTACTTCCTGTAATTAGGACATCTCCTGGGGACAGGTATTTGTTCAGTAAACCCTTTTGAAGCTCCCTGACTTTAAGCTTAATAGACGTTCCTGGCTGGTATTTTTATGAGGTGTCCCTGTTTGCTCAATTCTTACAAAAGCAATCAAGAAAAACCACCCACAAACATTCATACAGCACAAACAGAATCAAATAACATTTCACTGAGACTTTCTTGCCAGAGGATTCCAGGTTGTGTCAGATTAACAATTAAAGCTAACCATTACATATGACTAGGGGAAGAGAGGAAGTGACCAACCAGCCACCTTCTCTGCCCTTTTCACTAACTAGTTTTGTTGCTCAAAAGCTAGAAGTGGTTGAGTATTTGTCAATGCATGTGGAAAAATAAATTGTTACTTGTTCCGAGTTTGGTCTTACTCATGAACCTGTTGTTGTTGTTGTTGTGTTGTTGTTGTTGTTGTTTTAGCTTTCCATATAAGCATCCCTCAGGATGGTCTTAGGTAATTCTGTGAGGTTCTCCTCTGTCCCAGAACTTCTTGCTTGTCCTTTTTCTCACTCTGTAGAAAAAAACTCATCTATTTCTGCTGCTTATGGAATCTCCCTCCTAAACCTCTAATTACATATGTTCATGAAAATATTCCCCTATTTACAATTCAAAAAGCAGACTACTGTGATTGTGACCTTCTTTCTGTTACATCTGCCAGAGGATTATAACACAGGGTTCCACACTGAAGTAGAGATATACTGAAAATCAGCAGAGGGTTGTTTGTAGTATAGAAAATAAAATATGTCTTTCTTTGCCGCTTTGATATTATTAGCTACATCTTCATTTTCAAGTCACTATATATTTTTTGAACATGCTAAAGTGATTCCTTATGGAGCTGCAGAGACAGTTCAGTGAATAAGAGCTCTTATTGCATAAGCATGTATTTGGTTTGAGCTTGGAAACTGGTGTTTGGGTGTGGCCTTTGCCTAATCCAGACCCAGATTCAGAGGAGAACACCCTGCTTTTGTAGACAACTTCAAGCAAATTACAGGCAAGTCTGTTTTCCCCTGGGTCCTACCCCACTAGTAATCTCCTGTTTCTTGTCCCCTCCTTTAAAAGAAAGCACCTAACCTATATAAAATGTATACACAATTTATACACAATGGCAAAATGAACAAAACTTAGTTCTAAAGAGGAAAGAAGCCAGTGTGCACTCTTCAGAAAAAGAAACAGACTGAGTACAATCAGTGTGATACTTACATTCTCCTATCCCATACATTCCCTCTTCTGTGCCACCTGTGGGGCAGACACCTCTGGAAAGGAGTATGCTTTTTCTCAGAAGTACCTTTTACTTACAGCTCAGTGGGTTATAGGTAGGTGCATAGATTCAAGAGTTTGTAGAGGGTTTGGTTACCTGTGAAGTTGCAAACTGCACCAGAGGAAAGAGGATCAGTGATTTGTGGACATACTTCTGTCTAAGAGGACCTTGAAAGTGTCGTCAAGGTTGGTGAACTAGTGTCATCCAGCAACCCCGCCACCATCAGTTGTTATTCATGTCTTATTTTAAGGAGTTTGTTAGTCATACTCTTACAGAGGTTATACTCTGTCTCACAATGACTCAGGCAGAGATCTATGCCAGGGACATAGATTTGCCAGCTACTGTCTTCAAAACTGCTTTTTAAGGCATGTTAAAATATAAAGGCTCTTTGTATGTCTTACATTCGTGTATATAAATCATCAAGGCAGGTAGAATCCCACACAGAGTTATTAAAAGAATAATTCTACAGGCACATGATACCTGACCACAGGTAACCAGTCATATGGCAAATGTAGGTTAAAATAATTGGGTTGTCTAAGTTATGATATAGTCAAGAGTACAGCATAGCTACACGGTCAATTTATTTATAAATATATATTGAGTATGAAACCTATTTCTAGGAGCATGGGCCTGAGAGGAAGAACCAGACCAAGTTTTTACATCCAAAGCTACATTTTAAATCAAGCGAAAAGTGTCCAGCAGCTAAGCATAAGCTAAGTAAAGCAAGGAAGTAACATTTGTCCTTCTAGCGCCTCCCAAAGGAAAGCAACTCCTCTCTGCAACTTTGCTGTCCTGAGGAGTTTCGAGTCTCTTGTCTCCAAATGTTAAGGAAATGTATGAATAAGCCCTGAGTGACTGTGTCTATGGTCACTTGTCATGGGGATAATAATTAATGAATTCAGAGACTAATGACAGTTTTCCTAGGAGCAGCTCATCTTTGATTCAATGAGACTGACATCCGTGCCAGCAATTGTAGGGGAACATTTTGTGACTGTGCTTCAGAATTCAGATAAGCTGAGGAGGCTCCTAGTGGGCACCATCTGGCAGGAAGACTCTGGAAACAGAAATATGAGTGCATATAATGCATTCCTTAGAGTAAATAATAATGTTTTATGGAAGGCCTGGAGGTAGAATTGTACATTTCTATATGACAGTATTGCTTCTCTTCCTTTCTCCTTGAGCATTTGTCCCATGAAATAAAACTGGGAAACGTAAATCTAAGTCAAAACTTAATCATCCTGGAGGCAGCAGTAATTTCTTCCAGTTGTCAAGTCTCAGCTATAGCAAAAGGAACTTCAATGTAGGGCACAGGAAGTCCTGGTGTAAGAGAAGGACCATTTTGTTGAAGAGTCTAGCATTCTTTTCCTATGAATAAAAATTTTCCTGACACATGGTTATGGAAAAAAAAGTTAGCCATTAAAATGTTTGCAAATCCTGCATATAAAATAAATTGTTTGGTTCAAGTTGGCTTGTGCCTGAAAGTGTAACATTCTTACTATCCCTCCCACATCCAAAGATTCAAGAGAGGCTATGTCAGACTCTTCTCCATGTAGGAGGTGGAGATCTTTTACACTTATAGTGAAAATAGTCAGTTTTGTTATGTTTCTATTAGAATATGTTAACTGTGCTTGCCAGGAGCCAAGGAGAAGCTAAAATCTAACAGGAACCATCTTCTTGAGAAGGCTCTGCAATGGAGTATCAAAATTAATAAAAGAATTACTTCTCTCATCAAGGCTGAGAAGAATATTACCTTAGTAAGGATTTCTGCAATTAATAGGCCTCCTGTTATTATTACATATATTTAATAATCACTAGGTATTATCCCACCCTTTTAAGAAGATCTCAGTAGAAAAATGAAGATTTACTATCTTATAGTGATGCTATATAGACAAATAGATGATTTCTTAATTCATAATAAAGATTTTATAAGGAGTCTTTTATATAATTAGTAATTATTAAGCTCTTTTATAACAGGAATGTTATTAAGTCCTTTATGATGTCAAATCTACAATGAGAACTCTGTTGGTCTTCAAGTATCATGAATTAACTGCTCCTGAGGTAGTAAGTAGGCATCTACAACTAAGAGCACATTCCAAGAGGTTGTAAATCCATTAACCAATGATCTTAAAAAGAGAACTAACAATTTATTATAGGCACAAGAGTACAAGAACATAAGCTACTTTGCTGAAGTTGTGTTTCAGCTGTAAGAGTTGTCTCGTATATTTTGGGGTCACTATGTATGCTAACATATCATCTACAAATAGTGATATCTTGACTTCCTCCTTTCCAAATTGTATCCCTTTCATCTTTCTTTGTTGCCTAATTGCTCTGGCCAGAACTTGCAGTACTATATTGAATAGATAATGGGAGAGTGGGCAACCTTGTCTTGTGCCTGATTTTAGTGGGATTGCTCCAAGTTTCTCTCCGTTTAGTTGGATGTTGGGTCTTGGTTTGCTATATATTGCTTTTATTATATTTAGATATTGACCTTGAATTCCTGATCTCTCCAATACTTTTAACATGAAGAAGTTTTGTATTTTGCAAAAGGCTATTTCAGAATCTAATGAGATATCGTGTGTTTTTTCATTGAGTTTGTTTACATAGTGGATTATGCTGATGGATTTCCATCTATTGAACCATCCCTGCATCCCTGGGATGAGGCCTACTTGATCATGGTGAATGAGCAAACCCAGGATAGAAAAAAAACAAAAACAACAACAACAACAAAAAAAACATTCTCAACAGTAAAAGAATGTCTGGGGAAAATACCATCCCTGACCTCAAGCTATACTACAGAGTAATAGTGAAAAAAATCACATGATATTGGAACAGAGACAGGCAGGTGAATCAATGGAATGGAAATGAAGACCCAGAAATGAACCCACACACCTATGGTCACTTGATCTTTGACAAAGGAAGCAAACCCATCCAGTGGAAAAACTACAGCATTTTCAACAGTGGTGCTGGTTCAACTTGTGGTCAACATGTAGAAGAATGCAAATCCATCTATTACTATCTCCTTGTACAAAGCTCAAATCTGAGTACATCAAGGACCTCCACATAAAACCAGATACACTGAAACTAAAAGAAGAGAAAGTTGGAAAGAACTTCAAACACATGTGCACAGGGGAAACTTTATTGAACAGAACACCAGTGGCTCATGCTCTAAGATCAATAATTGACGAATGGGACCTCATAAAGTTGAAAATATCCTGTAAGACAAAGGACATTGTCAATAGGACAAAACAGCGACCCACAGATTGGGAAATGATCGTTACTCACGCTACATCTGATAGACAGGCTAATATCCAAATAGCAAAGGACTCAAGAAGTTAGACTCCAGACAACCAAATAATCCTATTAAAAAATGAGGTACAGATCTAAACAGAGAATTCTCAGCTGAGGAATCACAAATGGCCAAGAAGCACTTAAAGAACTGCTCAACATCCTTACTCATCAGTGAAATGCATATCAAAATGACTCTGAGATTTTTTTACCTTACACTAGTCAGAATGGCTAAGATCAACAACTCAAGTGACAGCAGATGCTGGTGAGGATATGGAGAAATAGGAACTCTCCCCCATCACTAGTGGGATTGCAAGCTGGTACAACCACTCTAGAAATCAGACTGGCACATCCTCAGAAAACTGAAACTAGTAAGTGCTTGCTGTCTGGAGCCTTTTATACCTGCCCACTGAGAGGCACTGCCAGAGCCTTACAATTACAGAGGGGGATGCTTGCAGCCAAACATTGGTCTGAGTGTGGGGATCCCAATGGAGAAGTTAGAGCAAGGACTGAAGGAGTTAAAGGAGTTTGCAACAACTTAGGAAGAACAACAACCAGACGCCCCCAGAGATCTCAGAGACTAAACCACCAACCAAAGAGTACACATGGGAGGACCCATGGCCCCAACTGGATAAAAAGTTGAGGATTACATTATCTGGCATCAATGGGAGGGGAACCTCTTAGTCCTGTGGAGGCTCGATGGCCCAGGGTAGAGGAATACTATGGTGTTCAGGCAAGAGTGGGTGGCAGGTTGGGGAGCACCCTCATAGAGGCAGGAGAGGGGGGAATGTATAGGGGAGTTGTGGAGGAGAAACAGAGAAGGAGATAACATTTGAAATATAAATAAATAAAATAACTAAAAAAAAATTGAAACTTCATTTTCCATCCAGAATGAGTGAGCTCTTTCTGCACTGGCATTTGCTTGGTCTTTTACTCCATATACATATGTAAGTATGGATGTCTGTGTGTACTTATGTAATTATGAGATAGTGAATAAGCTGAACCTAACCTATTTGAATGGAAATATATGCATGAATCTATACATGAAATTTATGTGATTTTCATCGATATTTGCTCCTGTAAAATAAAAGTCTTTCCTACTGACTCTCTTCTCCTGTTCTAATAGAAGTTTATTGCTCCAACTCTCCTCCCTAGCATGACAAGTGAGAGACATCTGAACAAGAGGGAAAGGTCCTTAGCAATTAATCCTTTAGTTTATCCCCTGCTGTTTTATGATGAGGTGCTAAAAGCCAGAGACTGCAGTTTCTGGCTTAAAGAGAACTCAGGCAGGTTAGCTGCAGTAGCAAAGTGATTTAAGATAGGCAAATGTTTTATTATTATTAAACAGCAGCCCTAAATATGTTGCAAGATCAAATCTTGCCCCTACTGGTGCTCTTCCCTTTCTGCAGCCTCAAGAGGAACCAAGGAAAACCACTGGAGCTGGCCCCTACCATTTGCTAATAGTAGATTTTATTAGGATATTTTCATTAGGTGTATCAAATGTGCTTGGTCATGATAACCCTTGCCTGTCCTCATTTCTCTGCCTCTCCCTCTTATATAGCTGGCTACTCTTCTAAAGTAACCCCCTTTTAATTTCATGTCTTTTTCTTTTTTCTTTTAGAACCCCACATATTTCATTAGAATAGTATAGAAGAATATTGGTGAAGGGTTATTTACAAGAATGGATACATTAACAGTGGATACACAGCTAAATAAAAATGTCTCTACTCTCATCAAAAATTAATTAAATTTTCAGGAATTGACAAGCCTTGTGAGCTCCATGCTCCAGGATAGAATGTTGATGGGCCAGGTGTGTGTGTGTGTGTGTGTGTGTGTGTGTGTGTGTGTGTGTGTGTGTTCTCCTTGTAATTATAGCTACTATGAGTTCAAGGACAAGATAGCCATTGTACTGGACAATATTATGTCAACCTGACATAAGCTAAAGTCATCTGAGAAGAGAGAACCTCAACAACTTATACAACAACAGCAAGAAGCAACAACAATGTTTCCATATGATTGGAACATACAAAGGCCTGTAGGGCATTTTCCTCATTAGTAACTGAAGAGTGAGCACCAAGTCCTTTGTGTTTGAGGTCACTCCTGGGCTTGTGGTCCTGGGTTCTAGAAGAAAGCAAGTTAATCAAACCATGAAGACTAAGATAGAACTAAGTCTTTGTTGATCTCTGCATCAGCTCTTGCCTTCATGTTCTACTCTTGCCTGAATTCCTGTCCTAAACTATTGTCATCGATGGACTGTGATGTGGAAGTAAATGGATATAAACCCCTTTCTTCCAAACATGCTTTCATGGATAGTGTTTCATCATAGTGATAGTAACCTATACTAGCATAGCCTCGTTGTATCTGACAGATACTGGTCCACGGCATTCTCTCCTCCACTTCTTGAACTGTTACTGCTCCTGTATCACAAATGTAACTTCAGTGAGGGTATACGTATACCTTAGTCCATCCTACATCCTGCAGTTTAGTATTTTAAAACAGAAAAGTGGTATTTTGTGATGCCCTTATTTCAATAACTAAAATAATCAAATGGTTTCAGGAGAGAAATAACTCATTACTTAAAATAGTTTATGAAGATATATTTTCAGCTACTGGTAATGTGTGTTACAATGACCTAGGGTAGCAGGTCAAGCTCCTAGAAGCCATTTTATATTGTGAAAACACACATACCACCACCACCACCACCCATTAGTAGAAATTCCATATCATCCCTTTTGCTTCTTCAGTTATAGGAAGTGATGTGTAGAGACTCACAGGGCACACTGTATTACTTATTGTTCTTCCTTTATTTGTTCAGTCTCTGTGTCAAGTCCGGTTTGATTCCTCTATGAGTATTCTGCTGCATCTTAATTTAAAAGATGGTAAAAGGGTCTGATAAAGATTCAACTGGTAGGGTAACTGCCACTCAAATATGAGGACTAAGCTCAATCCTCACAGCAAATGGAATCTGGCCATCAGCATACTAATAACTCAAGAACTAGAGACATAGATACAAGATGATCTCTAGAAATCAGTCCAGACATTCAGTCTAGTAACATCTGACTGGTTCAGCCTACCTCAGAAAAAGAAAAGGCTGTCTCAAAAGGTAAGATAGAAGTAGATTGAGGAAGCCGGGTCGTGGTGGCGCACGCCTTTAATCCCAGCACTTGGGAGGCAGAGGCAGGCGGATTTCTGAGTTCGAGGCCAGCCTGGTCTACAGAGTGAGTTCCAGGACAGCCAGGGCTATACAGAGAAACCCTGTCTCGAAAAACCAAAACAAGAAAAAAGAAATAGATTGAGGAAACTTATGACTTAAACCTCAGGCCTCCACAAGTATATATGTGCACATGTGCTTGCAAATATGAATACATGTGCACATAAACATCAGCACATTCACCAAAACCAAAACTATGCAAGTGTAGTGTCAACACCCAGAGATCCTGAAGTCATGTGCTAACTTGAAGTGGGAGCCACTATGACGGTCAAGTATATGGTGAATAGAAGAGAGAAAGAGAAGCAGAACAGTTTGAACATCATGAAGACAGGTGTAAGTAGAGATGTAAGAGTGAAGAGGAATAGCCTGATGTGAGTACCCTGCCCTGCCACACTAGGCCATGGTGAAATCCCTGCATATGCTCCTTCTGGGGATTGTGTATTAATCTGTGGCCATGCAGAAATGGGGTTCTTAATTGATGTCCATGGCCCATATTACCACCAAAGACCATGTGGATGGCCTTGGTCTGTACTGCCACCTGGTCAACCCTGGCAATATTGCCATTGGTCAACACTGATGTGCAAGGTCTACACAGATCTGGTCCTAGTCCTCATTGGTTGAAGCACTCTGGAGTGCTAGCCCCACCTCTCTCAGGAGAGATCATAGCTTCAGTATACCAGAGAGTGGGCCGTGCATCTCTCCTGGGCAATATAATAGAGCAGGTCCAGGGAGTATGAATATAGGAGTGCTGATCTAACTACTCATCTGCCATGAGATGGCATGGACAAGGGAAAATGTCCTTCCCCACTCACCCCTTACCATCTGTGGGTGGCCCTGGGGTCACAAAAGTTAGAGGCCTGGTCATGCCACTTATTATCTACCTGAAGACCCTCAAAGTCTTCTCAAATTCCATGTCTCCTATGACCCAAGTTGTTTCCAGATTGGTATAGTTGAGTTAGGAAGACCACTCAGAATGTGTGCAGCCCTGTTTCATGAGATGGGGATATGGACTAAATAAGAAGGAGACAGTGAGCCGTATGTAACTGTTATTATCACTTTGTACTTTGAGTGTGGTTGCAATGTCACCAGCTGACTCACATTGGAGCTGCCATGCCTTCCCTATCAAGAGCTGTACCCTCAAACTTTGAACCAAAACACACCCTTCCTGTATTTGATTTTACGATGACATTGAGAAAAGTAGCTTAACATGGCCACCTTCTACATCCCTTCTACGTTCTGGACTTTCTATCTGTCTTCCCTTCCTGAAAATCTACATGAGAGTTTCTTAACTTTTATTGTAACAATGTCCTGGTTAGTGTATGTTGATTTGGCACAAAGTAATCTGGAAAGAGAAACCTCAATAAAGAAAATGCCTCGATCAAATCAAACTTTAGGCAAGCCTGTGGAACTTTTTTTCATTAATAATTCATGTGGTAGGTCCCAGTACAGTAGGAGAAGTACCAACTCTGGCACATGTTCTTGAATAGACTAAGAATTCAGCTGAGTGGCTATAAAGTGCAATCCAGTGAGCAGCATTGCTCTGTGGACTCTGTTTTAGTGCCTGCCTCTCCATTCTTCTGTGAGTGCATTCCTCCATGACTTTGTTTTGTGATGAACTGTGTTCTGTTAAGTGAAATAAACCTTTTATTCTCTAAGTTTCTTTTAGTCATATTGCTTTATCTCAGCAATAGAAAATAAACTAAGACAGATACATATTTATTACATCGAACTTAGTGAACAACACAGCTTAGTTAATCTACCTCAAAGATGCTCAGATGGCCCAACTAAAACTGAAGCTCAGAAGGCTCACACGGGCACTTTCTCAAATCATTATAATGTCCAGTAATGTATTTGTTCACTAGAGTCACAGTAAATTGGTGTTTCTCACCCACATGAATGCATGTGTGCAAGTATGCCTCTGTGTGTGTGTGTGTGTGTGTGTGTGTGCATTTGTGCATGTGTGTGTATTAGTTTAGCTTCCCTAGAAAACCTTGACTATTACAAATTTTGCTTCATATAAAATTTTCTGACAAAGAGTCTTAAGTTAATTGACTCTGATCTTTCTGGAACTGATTCTCTGAACTCGTTATATTTACAGGCACTGTTCACTCTTTTACAGTGATAAGAAGAATACACATAGTTGTCCTGAAGTTGACATTTCTATCATGAAGATCATCCTGAAATGGGCAGGACAGGATTCAGTGAGAAAAGGACCTTTACCAAGTAGACATGACACATACCATTAAAGCTCAAGGAGACAAGAAGTAGATCTACTTCCCATGATCTCTCATATAGTTTTATCTCCCTGGTCATGTGGCTTCCTGGAACATTCCATAAATTCAACTGACAGAGGAAGTAAAATTTCAGGTCTTTTTTCCCCCAGATATTTCTCCATAATTTTAAATTTTCAATAGGAACCCGATGGATGTAAGAATTCAGGTTTCTGAGACATGTGCCAGGACATACAAGAAGTTAGAGTTCTTCCTAATGGAAGGAAACTTTATGTAATTCATGAAGATGATACTTTAGATTAAATTGTGAAGTACCAGGCAGGCAAGCATTGTAAAGGAGATATTCTAAAGAGACGTTTGTGTTTCTCCTTTGGCTGTCAGATTATTGACATAAGGCTTACTAAGAAATTAGAATCTTTTCAAGTTTCTCATGCTAAGAGAAAGAAAAAGATGAAACTTGGTGCCAACCAGAGGGAAAGTTCATTTCCTGGGCAGAGATTTCATACAGTGTTTACAGGTTGTTATACCATCTGCAGGAAGGTCTAGAGCTCTAATAGTAATGAGGCAATGAAGAACAAGATCACACAGTGGCCAGGACTGTTAAGATATGTGCAGATTTCCCCCCTCTATTTAAGTCTAAACTTCATGTTAGGATCCCAGAAATGGACTTGGAGTGTAAATAAACTGACTTGTTTCTATTACCAATGTGATCATGTTGAGTATTCATCACTCGTATTTGTCTATTGTTGAGAATGGGTATCTAAGCTTCTCACAATAGAGCTGTCAGGAGTGAGGCTCTGATTCTTATTACAGAGGGCTCACCAGATATAACCATTCAGAGGAAGTTTATAGTCAATTTAAAGTCTTTATGCCAGTCCACTGGGACTATATTCAGATGTTTGGGGCCTAAGTGTAGTACGAATATTTATAGAAAGGGGTATATAAAGGTAAAATTCACATGCTGAAGTCTCCTACTCTTTCTGCCTCATGTTACCCTTTTTTGCTTATAATGCATGTTCAACCTTATATCATGGTGGCCATTATTAACTTCATTCTCTATTGAGAAATATAATAGAGATGATGAAATGAGATGTTCTTTCTAACCCGGGCATCAACAGAAGTAATATTCATTCTTTCCAGTATCCTAATATCCCTTGCTAATGTGTTCCTGTACACAGAATGATAGTGACTTCTCTACTGAAGGTTTAAATTATGTTTAGAATAATCTATGATTCATTCCTTATTCATATTTCAAATCACTAAGGAGATTCTATAAGCATGCAATACAAATTTTGTAAATAAATTACTTCAAAAAGAATTGGCAATTTTATAGCAGAAGAATGAAACACTCTAGCAGAGATAATGTAAAATCTTTCCTTTATAATTCTATAAGGCTAGACCTGAGGGTACTCCCCCGTTGGGGATGTGCTTGCTTAGCATAGACAAAGCCTTGGATTAAATTCCCAGCATCACATAAACTAGGCATAGTCGTCTACTCCTGTAATTGCAGCACATGAGAGGTAAGGGATGATCACAAATTTAAGGCCATCTCAAGCTATATAAGTGGTGTCCAGTCCAGACCAATCTGAGGTACATGAGACATTGTCCCAGGGGAAAAAAAAATGTTGTAAATCTTTATATTTTTGAAGTTGTGGTGTGTGTGCTTATGAACCTCATTCTCACTTTCATTATAGATGCTGTCTAAGGAGGTAACTCCTCTCCATAGAACTTGTACATAGTTTCCATCTAGTTCTTCATTACATCTTCTGAGTCTTTCACTAAGGGTCTAGATTTAATTGTAGGATCAGTCTGTAGGAAGGAAGACTTAATGAGGGACTGTCTCCATTTACTTGGCCCGAGGAACATGATGCTGCAAGCATTGCCCTGACCTTCCTCTTCTCTCCTTTCTCGGTACTGTTCGCTCCTTCACCTCCACCTCTGGAGCTGACATACTGTTCTGTTTTGGGGTTTGTTCTCTACTCTTTCCAACCAATCACACCTCCTTTTTTTTTAAAGGAAAAGACAAAGGAAGGTGGAAGTGGTGTCCCTGCCATCCCCGCACCCATGTGCCTGGGCTTCCCCATTTCCTGTTGCCACCTACCCTAATGTGTGTCTACAGCCACCTTACCACTGAGCCGAAAGACAAGTATATAAGGACAGAGTCTCTGTCTGGAACATCGCCTTTGTAAGGGATTGAATGCTGCTTTCAGGTGCATTGAGGGGTAATCAATACTTATGGCTTTATGAGGGCTCTTAAATTTTGTCTGAGAAACAAAGGGCTGTGAGTAAAGGAGCTATGACATTGGAAGGTGGGACTCTGAAGTGTATTTTGGAAATTAATTACCACCTTCTCCAAATTATAGAATTTTTTTTTTAAAAAAATGGCTACTAGGTGACTAGTTGTTCTGAGCTCTTTCACCTGGACTTTTCACTACAGTAAGGAATGGCAACCTGCAAGTCAGATAACCCCTATCTCCATTATGTAGTTTTTTATCAGAGTATTTTCTACCCTAAGTAGGAGGTGGAGCTAAGACAAGAATGAATGTTCTTCATTTCTACACATTAAATATGTAAGAAAAAGTCTGGAATTTTTTTTTAAATACTTCCACATACTAAAAAACATAAGAAAGGTCTGAGACATTTATACTTTATAGCTGGAATGAACTTTTTCATTGAATTTTCCTGATAATTTGGATATGACATCATGTCTAAAAATCCCTTTATCTCCCATTGTTTATCTAATTTTCACATTTCTCACATGTGTGGA
This sequence comes from Hylomyscus alleni, assembly GCA_019843855.1. NCBI lineage: Eukaryota > Metazoa > Chordata > Mammalia > Rodentia > Muridae > Hylomyscus > Hylomyscus alleni. The sequence goes on along the minus strand of JADRCC010258481.1, from coordinate 7,807 downwards.
GTATTTTCCTATAACTACACCACCAGGACAACAATAATAGTGATGATGGAAGCTAATGTCTGCTTCCTGTTTTCCAACAAGTAAATAGGAATACCTTTTCATTAACGCCCAAGGAAAGCTTTTAAGTTTGGCATATTAAATGTATTTGTACAATTCCTATATGTGTGGGTAAGAAGTGGATAAGAATGATGGCTCATGGGGTGCTGTGAGAATTAAGAGATGTAATATATGGAAAGCATTCAGAACAGAGCTGGCTCCTAGTAAAATTTTTCCAATGATAGATTTATACATTCCAGTGCAGCAGGTATCCAGCTACTCATTCCTCTTCAAAATTGTAGCTGCAAATAGCTAAGTAATAGATGTAAAGCACTTGAAATGAACCTTGGAATATAATAAGTTCAATATATCTATGCTGTTCATATACAGCAGTATTGCAGAATTTCTTCCAAGAATAGATGCTAATATTTTTACAAAACTTTTGCTGAGCTTTCAAATTGGCATGTATACACTATACATATTCACAGAGCAACATTAGGTTTCAAGGCATGTATGCAGTATATATTCTTTAAATGTATACTATTTATGTGTATATTTGTATGCTATGGTGTTTGTGCACGTGTGAATGAGTGTGTTGCGCGTGCATGTGTGTGTATGTATGTGCCCACTCGCATCTATGAATATGCATGTATTCATGTATCAAGTGATCCCCAAAGTACAGGCTGAGTACTTTAGTGACATTTCTCTTTATAAAACTAAATCGGGGGAGATATGGGAAAACTCTGCTATTTAAGTTTGATGCCTATAATTGACCTTATTAGCCTTATGGGGATTGGCACAATATGGAAGACTCCCTTTACTGGCAGAGTTACTCTTTCTCTGACTTTTTCTGGGAAATTCAAAATTCCTCACAACTCTACATTTAAATTACATTTACAACTTTCTTCCTCTTGATAAGAATGCATTCAGCTTACACCTGAAATGGCTAAAAGGCTTCCCCATGCTAATGAGGCATTTTGGTACACTAAATCCTTGGCCAATTACCTTTGCCCACCTCAGATATGCCTACCCCCAGTCTCTAAGTATATATCACTGTACATATTCACAGGGCGACCGAATCTCCTCTTTCTCATCTTTGCTCCCTTAGTCCTTGTGGATCATATCTGTGGACAATCCCTGAGGGCAGGAATAGTCACAATAGACTTCCGGAGAGCCTTGCTCACGAGTCAGCCAGAAGCTGGGACTGTGCTCAGGTAAGCTCAAAAGTTACTCCCTTTGCCAGGCACTTGGGTAGTGTAGCCGCATCAGAAAGATGAGTTGTATTGTATGGTCTGAGGAAAATGTAGAACCTATCTTTGGCACCATTTCTTTGTTCAGAGTTTTCCCAGTGCAGGTAGGGATTCATAAAGGAGGGAAGAAGGTGTTTTGCAGGTTTTTAGAGGCAAACAGGGGTTCTAGACCAACATCCACCACTAAAATGGGGTGGCACACTACTGCCTGTAGTTTTAGTTCCAGGAGATCTGATTGATTGAGATTCTGAAGGCACCTACATGAATGCTTGAATCTCTTGAACACACAGACACACACACACACACACACACACACACACACACACACACAGTTCAAGTTTCTATAGCAGAACCAAACCTCTATCCAACCCTTTTCTTGAGTCAGGGTCTCACTGTCAAGCTTAGGCTGTGGATAGGCACACTGTGACCGTCCTGCTTGAGGGCTGTCTCTTCAGATCCTGCCTGGCTAGGATCACTCCTCCTCTCTGCCCGCCTCCTGCTAATTGCCATGCCTCTCTCCTGGATCGCTGAAGGTATGCTGGAAGTCTCACCTCCAGAGACTCAAGAGAACTTGCTGATTGGGCCTGATTGCTGAGGAACTTGTGGGAGGGGTTTTGCCTTACCTACTACCTGATTTCATTTTGTAACAAAAAGCATTATTAAAACAGAACATGGCTGAATAAGATGGATGTTTCCTGGCCCATTTTTATAACCTGTCCATTTGGATAAGGTATTGATAAAGTATTATAGATATTATGGTATTATAGATATTATTATGGCTATCCAGGTCCCTCACTCCTATTTCCAGAGGACCTACTTATATTGTGGCTGTGGGCAGCTACAGCACACCTTAGATGCTTTTGGTGAAAAACAGTTATTATTTGAATAACTAAAAACAGGAAAAGAGCCTCAGATTCTACCACCATTTTGTGTCTCTTTTACTTTATCACAGAGATAAATCCTAATTTTCAACCTTACCTCTTACAGAATTCCTGAAATATCAAAATCACAGAGGACAGAAAGCTCCTGATGAGTAGGAAAGCGCACCTGTGAGCAGAGGTAAACATATATTGAGATGATAGGCTATCTTAGGACAATGCAGAGGACCCACTTAACATGCTTAATTATGCATACCTCTCATATGCTGTCCCAGTCCTTTCTCTGTTTCTGTCTAAAGCCCATTACACCGAAGACTGACCTCTAGGGATCATTAGAACTCTTAACTTTTCTTTTCACAATGTGGCCACTTTAAATACATCACATTTTTTTTTTCCAGAGCTGAGGACCGAACCCAAGGCCTTGCGCTTGCTAGGCAAGTGCTCTACCACTAAGCTAAATTCCCAACCCCAAATACATCACATTTTGATGCTATTCACCTGTTTCTATAATTACCATACTGGAATAAGTGCTTGTTGGAGTTGCTCAAGGCAGATTTTCTTTTCCTAATACCATTGGTTATAATTTGTGTTAAATTCATTATTGCTGTACTTGCATTATTTTGCTTTAAGAAAACACTATCAGAGCAACTTATAAAGGGATAGGGTTAATTTTATTTTATTTTATTTGTTTGTTTGTGAATTAGCTTATTGTGTCAGATAGAGTCCATAATAGCAGCAAGCAATCAGAACAGAAGGATGACAGCTCATATCTCAACTCCACACAGGAAGTCAAAACAACAAGCAAGAACTTGGACAAAGATGTAAATTGCCCAAGTCTCTTGTCACATATTTTCTGCAGATTGACTCTACCTCTATAGCCTCTCTTAAATAATGTCACAAACTGATTGAGCTTTTGGGGTTGTTACCTATTCAGATCACTACAATAGATACTACAAGTTGGTGCTCCACTCAGTCTTCTGATTTAGCCCTACTAAGTGCTGGGATTGCATGCACTCACTCTTCTTTATTATCTGGATCCTCTCATATGATTATATTTCTTGTATTTTTTCAGACTTTTATTTTATCAATATTGTAAATTATTTTTATCTTGATAAAGTCCATTTTTTTTTCTGCGTCTTGCCTTGAATCCTGTGGAAAGTATCAACTGTATCCCACTTCCTCTTCCTCATTAGCTATTGAAAGTTGCATACTTTCCTTTTGATTTTAGACCATGGCCTTTGGGGTAGTGGGGGGGAGGGGGGTAAAAAGTCTAGACACTCATACTCATTATTATCATTTATCTAGTAATATGGTATGAGCAGGATTATATAATTTCTTATTTGTATATTTAACTCCTGTGTTCCTGCACTGGAGCCATCTACATTTTTTCTTTATTATTTAAAATGTTTATTTGAACATCTAAATATAAATAATGAGAACTAATGATAAGGCATCTACATGAAAGTAAATATCAGATTCAGTGGAAATCAAGTAGACTAGTGTGAAAGAAAGACTACAAGGTGCTGGAGAGAAGCTCAGTAGCTAAGTCAGAGAATTCAGGTATGGGGACTGTACTCTGACCCCTGGAACAGTAGCAATACTCCCAGAAGTAAAAGGTAGGAGGGACTTGTGAGGAAGAAAGGCGGGGGAAGGGGAAAAGGAGGCAGTATAAGGTATGGGAGGAGACAGGGATGATATACAGAGCAGTAGGGCATAGGGAACTGGGGCTAGCCACCAGAAAGTCCCAGGTGCCAGAAAAGCAAGACGGCCCCCAGACCCACTAGGAATTAGTTGAAAGGCAAAACAAATGGGAGGGAGAACCTGAAAAGACTATATCCAGAAGTTAGGCAAGACTCCCCAGTTTGAGGATGAGACCACCCATTTATCTCTAAATTTTTAAGCCAGAATTGCTCCTGTCTAAAGAAAATATGGAGACAAAGTATGGAACATAGACTGAAGGAAAGGCCTTCCAGAGACTGTCCCCACCTGGGGAATCCATCCCATATACAAACAGCAAATCCAGACACCATTCTGAATGCCAAGAAGTGTTTGCTGACAGGAGCCTGATATAACTGTCTTCTGAGAGACTCTGCCAGAGCCTGACAAATATAGAGGTGGATGATCACAGTCAACCATTGGACTGAGCACTGGATCCTCAATGGAGAAGTTAGAGAAAGGACTGAAGGAACAGAAAGGCTTTGCAACCCCATAGGAAGAACAACAATATCAACCAACCAGATCCCATAGAACTCATAGAAGGGGGGACAGGATATGGGTTTCCAGAGGGAAACTGGAAAAGGGGATACCATTTGAAATGTAAATAAATAAAATGTCCCATCAAAAGAAAATGAAGGCACCATCAGAAGTATTGTACCTATTCTTGGATAATCTAGCTGAAATGTATCCGTCACCTTCATTCTAAGATCTTGTTCTCCTTTGCATAAAATTTTTTTGGAAACTTTTATTTATTCAGATGTTTGGACATTACTAACCTCTTTTCCAGAGCACTGCAACTGTTATCTTAGCAATTTTTAAATTAGATGTCTGATAATTTCATTAAGATGTACTTTGGAGTTAGCAGGAATCACATGTCAGTTCGGTCCCACGATTCCCTGTGCGTTTCAATACTTAGAATCCAGTTTGCTTTTTGTGTGAGAAAATATAGAGTTGCACTCAATATTTTTTTTGTGCAGAAACAGCAAAAATCTATATTAAGCTGGTATTATTAACATTTCAGTTCAATGAAATAATCTCATTTTAATTCTTTATAACTTTTTTTCTTTTTGCCCAATTCATTGTGCAAATTCTCTCTCATAGTTATTTGAGTTTACACTGTTTAGAGATTATCTTCATTTTGCATTAGATTTATCATCCTTTTCTTGTTCAGTCACAGGGATTTTCTGGACACTTTTCTTTTATTATTGAGATTATAGTATAACTGCATCATTTCTCCATTCCTCCATTCCCTCCAAACCCTCCCACATGCCCCTCTATCCTCTCTTTCAAATGAATTGTTTCCATTTTATTATTTATTGTTACATATATACATACATATATTACATACACATTTATATTTCTAAACATAGCTTGCTAAGGTTTACCATCCTTTTAAAATTCATGTTTGTTTTGCTATTCATATCTAAATCCTTATCCTTAAAGATTTGGTTGTGACAATGTAAGTTTGTGCATACATGTATATACATGTGTGTGTGTGTATGTGTAGAGCACAGATGCTTGTCTACCCCACAAATATGTCATATCCTCCAATGTTATAGGTAGTTGTGAGCAAACTGATAGGCTAAATGAGAACTGACTGCAGGTTCTCTGCAAACAGTTTATTTTAAAACAAATAGTTATTGTATTTCCTTACATTCCAAAGTTGCCCCACCTCTTAAGAGTTCTTCACCCCTCTCCCTCCCCTTTTCTTCTGAGATGGTGTCCCTCTATCCACACCCCCAAACCACTCCATCTGTAACACCATCCTCAACCCCACCTTCCCCCCTCCCCCACCCCACCCATGGTATTTCCCTTCCCTGGGGCATCAGGTCTTTACAGGATTAGGCACATCCTCTCCAACTAAGGCCAGGAAAGGCAGTCCTCACCTCATTTGTGCCTGAGGCCATGGACTATCCTATGTATTCTCTTTGGTTGGTGGCTTAGTCTCTGGGAGCTCCAGGGGATCCAGAGAGGTGACACTGTAGGTTGTCCAATGGGGTTGCCATCTCTATCACGACTCCTTCAATACTTCACCTAACTCTTCAATAGGGGTTCCTGTCTTCAGTTCAATGGTTGGTTATACATATCTACATCTGTTTCAGTTAGCTGCTGATAGAGTTCAGAGA
>JADRCC010258410.1:0-12999 GCA_019843855.1 Hylomyscus alleni | reverse complement strand
GTGTGTGTGTGTGTGTGTGTGTGTGTGTGTGTGTGTGTGACACAGTCTCACTATGTAGCCCTGGCGGTCCTGGAACTCACTATACAAACCAGGCTGGCCCTGAATTCAGAGATCCACCTGCCTCTGCTTCTTGAGTGCTGAGATTAAAGGTGTGCCCCACCAAGCCTAGTTTGCCTTTTTCTTAAGAGAAAAACTACAAGTATTCATGAAGAGTGTCACTTCGAAGCCCCTTCCTTGCCATGAAGTTTTGTGACATCAATAACAGCAATGTCCCAACAGCCACAGGGTCCCCAAGGCATCTTGTCTGACCTGATGAAGCCTGGGAGGGGAGTGGCATCTTCCCAGGGTCATAACCCAAGGCCCGGCACTGGTTCCCGCCCCAGCCCAGTGCTCAGCCAGTCCCTTCCCTGTCCTTCCACAGCTCCCTGTGAACGTGTGTGTGTCTGTGTTTTTTATCCCTGGATTCAAGGGAATCTGGGTGGGGCTGGGCCTGTTCCTGAAGTTTAGGTGAGGCAGCAAAAGCTACAGGCAACAGCCAGGCTCCCCTCAGCTCAGTGGTTAAGCTCTTGTCAGTCAGAGTGGCCCTGGGTTTTAGGTCAGAGCTTTAGGATCCAAATGGATCCTTGGAAGAATGTTTTCTTTAAAGTTGTGTGGCGCTTTAGAATGGCAGATTTTGGAGTGCCACAGCCCACTTCTTCTGCTGTGATGTGAATGCACAGCCATACATGTTGGAACGTGATCTTATGAGCAGGGTTTAGGAGATGGGTGGTATTAGGGGCTGGCAAGAAGGCTTGGCAGGTAAAGGAGCTTGCTACTCATCTGACAGCTGGAGTTCAGTCCTCAAAACCCACGTGGTCAAAGGAGAGACTCTTCTCCCAAAAGTTATCCTCTGACTGTCACATGTGGCATGTACATGCCTGTACACACATGCACATGCTTGCATGCACGTGGCGTGCACACACACACACACACACACACACAAATGTAACAATAAAAACATCCTTTATGGAGGTGGTGTTAGGAAGTGGTACTTTAAGGCCTTTGGGGGTTGGGGTATGCGGGTTCCCCCCTACAGATTGATTAGTTTTCTCATAAAAGTGGCCTGAGATGACAAGGAGACCCATCACTCTGTATAATTAATATGCACTAATAAAAAACAAAGAGACCACAGGGACCATGGAGAGGTGGTGTGCACGCTCCTATAATCTCAGGAAACTGAGGCACAGAGGATGCAGAGCTCAGGGCGAGGTTTGGCTACGTGGTGAGTCTTTGTCTGAACAAAAGAGGAAGGGATGCAGAAAGGAGAGAGGGAAGAGGAGACGAAGAAGAGCTCGCTCCGCCCTTACTACACTCAAGTGTGGCTAGAAGGCCCCATCTAGGAGAATAGGCCCTGACCAGATTCAGGATAATGCCTGTAGCATGATCGTGGCTTTCCCATGCCCCAGAATTCTGGGAAATTCACTTCAACTGCTTGGACCTAGAGTAAGGCATTTGTCACGGCAGCCTGATTGACAAATAGGTCCAGAGAGTGTGGCTGGAAGGGCAGTGGTCTGACAAGCACCCTGGAGCTTGGCCAAGGTTGCCCTGCAGACACTGCTCTCACAGACCCTCTGACACCCTCTCTCCTTCAGCTGTGCCCAGCTCTGCATCTCACATCTTTTTAATGGAAAGAGAGGAACCTAGACATTTAATGTGGGTTTGGTCAAGAAGGATGTTCCGTAAACACTGTGTGGTGGTGGAATGGGAGGAGGGATAAGTGAGTGTCTCCAGCATCCAGTGACTCAGCTGAGGACAGGGATATTGAGTCTGAGACGTGAGCAGGTGCTCGCCCACCGCCACACTCCTGACATTTTCATTAGGTCGCATCTGCTGCACCTGGACCCTGGCCCTGCCCTGGGAAGCCGCTGTCTCCGCAGCTTTATTAAGGACCTATTAAGGCATCTTTTTAGACCTGAGTTGCACAGTGGCTCTGGGCAAGGCTAACAATGCTTTGCTGTCACTGCAGACATAGGCAGAGTGGCCTCAGAGGGGCTGGGGAGGGCGGGCTGACGGGAACCCGAGGTGAGGTCTTTAGTGTCACTCTGGCCTGCCAGGCTTAAGTCCTGCTCCTCTGCTAATTGGCTGTGTGGCACTGGGCAGCTTGCTTTCCTTCTCTGACTCTCAGGTTCCTGTTCAGGTCAAAGAGGCGAGAGGCAGTTTGTGGGAGGGCCTACTAAGCCAGGAAGCAGCCTTGGCAGAAATGGTCCTCACGTTGAGACTTCATCTTGTTCTGGGGACAGCATGTGCTGTGACCGTCCAGATTTTAAGGATGAAGAAACTGAGGCTAGCAGGGAGATCAGGGCAGTTAGGCAGTGTCAGGGCTAGTAGTCAAACAGAGACACTGGCCACTGACTGGGAACAAAGCCTGGGGCTGGTGGGCGGGGCTGGAGGGGCTTCTCACACCAGCTCCTCCTCCAGGTGACGGCTCTGCCAAGAGGAGGGAGGCTGGGACAATACCGCTGATTTACGGTTCCAGCGCGATTAACCACACCATCTGGATGCCGCACGCCTGCCTAGTGAGTGAGGGCCCCCGGCCCTACCATATCAATGGCAGGAAGGGACGGGGAGATGGTACACAGACCTCAAGCTCTGGGGCAGACTGCAAAGCTGTGTGCAGTGCACAATTCCTTGGAGACCTACCCTCCCAGTCACCCCTCACTCTGACAGTTAGAGGTCACCACGGAGCGTTCTAGTTCCTCTGAGGACCTCAGAAAGGAGGGATGGACGTCTCAACTCTATAAAAAAGGGGAAGGTCTAGATGGAGCCACCAAAATGGGAGGGGCTGAGAAAGGGGGCGGTGCCGACTTGACTGTAGCACTCCCGGTGTGATCCCTAGTGTGACAGACACCTGTGTCACCTTCTTGCTTCTCCTGGCCAGCGACTTCACTCCTCTAGGCCTCCCTGACCCTGACTTAAGGACCATGACGGTCTCTGCCTCTCTGGGTGGGTTTGAGGCTCAAATTAGATAGGACATATAGACCTCAGAAATACTGACTGGGCCAACTATGAGACAGTCTGTAGCTGCCTTGACACTGCTGTTTGTCAGATGGGAAAACTGAGGCCCAAGGAAGGTAAGTGGCCTGCCTGCGATTCTGCAGGGCTTTGGTCACAGAGCCAGGGCTCACCATTGCTTTTGTTGTTGTTGTTTCTTTTTGGCTTTGTTTTGTTTTTGTTTTTTGTTTTTGAGACAGGGTTTCTCTGTGTAGTCTTGGCTGTCCTGGAACTTACTCTGTAGACCAGGCTGGCCTTGAACTCAGAAATCCACCATTCTCTGCTTCCCAAGTGTTGGGATTAAAGGCATGTGCCCCCATTGCCCAGCCCTCCATTGCTTCTTAACCCCTGAAGCCTGTATTCAGGATTCATTTGCCTCTGGACACAGTCAGCCTAGCTCTCAGGGCCCAGAGGACAGTGAGGGAACAAACCCTTTCCAGTTGCAATAAATAGGCATCAGATTCTGAGCACCCATCTCCCTCAAGGGACAGTCACCAGCCAAGAGGACCTATGTTGTGATCTCAGTTCTCAGCTGGCTTTGGCCTCAAGGACAGGGGCCTTCTCTGGATTACAGCCCAGTCTCTCTGTTTCTTCCTTCTTATATCTCCATGGCTTCCTCTAAAAAGAGTTAACCGTGACCCCAAGATTTCTATGGTGGATGCAGTGGACACCAGGCAGGCTCTGCTTCAGGGCAAGCACACCCCACCCCCATCTCAACAGGGTGAGAGGAAATGAGGGAAAGACACACACAACTAGGCTCTCCTGGGTGGGATGCGCTTATGTAGCCTGTAGCTCTCTGTCCAGACACTGGGCTGGCTGGCCAGGAATCTGAGGCAGCTCATTGCTCCCTTCTTTTGACACAGCCAACCTGAAGGCTGGACACACATAGGCCCACCCTGAACAGTACTGTAGCAGCTCCCTTCTTTCTCTCTTGGACAGAGTTGAGAAATGACAGCTGTCCTGCCCAGGGAGACCAGTCCTCGTTCCAGGGTGTCCCCCTCTGGGGCTCCACTCTCGGGAGCATCCTGGAGCCTGGCTGCCTGTGCTTGCCTGCCGGGAGCAGAGCCAGATGGAGCAGCTTTAGCTGCTGTCCTAAGCTAGCATTGCAGGCCCCATGACCTGTCCCCCTGGGACTCTTTGGCCTGTCCATCCGAGGTGACCCTTCCCCCTTCCCCACAGAAGCTCAGACCTCTGACCCTTATTAAAAACAAACCAAGCAGGATCTACGGAGAAGAAAATTCTCCACAACCGGCCTCAGATATATAATCACGTGTGTCCTTGTAACACACACACACACACACACACACACACACACCAGCTTCAGACCCCCAAGGCTGCAGCCGCTTCCACATAAACAAGCTATTATGGGGTATAGGGGAGGGCTTTTGTTATGAAGTATCTAGGTTTCCCTCAACTTTGGGGGAGGGGGCGGAGAACGTTGTTTTCTGGTACACAGGGGACATGGAGGGTGCCAGGGCTTCTGTGTTCTATGCAGGTTGTATCTGTCAAAGGGACACGTGGAGAAGGGGACCAAGAGGAGGCATCCAGGACGTCACTAGGTGCCCCATCCACGGCGAGGGAAGCCCGGACTCGGTTCTGCTGTCACTCAGAACACATCGGCGACTCCAGTGCCCACGTCCCTGCCTTCCGCATGCTTGCAAAGCATTGCCTCTGCCAGAAGCCGAGGAGACACGGCTCCTAAAGCAGACACCGGACCCTCGAGTAGCTCTCTGGTCTCCACGGGCCACCCCGAGAGCCGTGGGGCGAGGCCCACCCGCGCGCCGTACCGCGCGTGCGTCAGTCGGCTGAGCAGGAGGCCGCCCGCGCAGCCTCGCTCCCGCCCGGTCGCCTTGGCAACGGGCTCGCGGGGGGAGGGGCCGAGGCGCGGCGGCTGCTATTTCTGCCGCTTCCTGTTCCTTGCGGCCACGTCGCCATGGCAACGGAGTTCCTCAGCCCGGCCGCCTCTCGGCTCGGCTGGCGCGCGTGACCCCGGCCGCTCGCGCCCCCTCGTCCTCCTCCCGCACCCTCCCCGGTGCCCGCGGCCGGCAGGGAGGCAGATTGATGGGCGACGCTTATTAAAACACAGTGGAAGCGTTTCCGTTTTTATGACGCTGACGAGGCAGCGTTATTTACTGTTATTGTTCGCCCCGGCCGCCCGGGAGCTCACCTTCGGCCAGTCAGTCTCGGGACGGCGCGTGGCACCCCGGGGTCCCCCTAGTCTCAGAGCCCCTTCTCCCCGCGACCGCCGTGGAGAGGGGCCGCCCAGACCCGGGGGCTCATGCTTGAAGGAGAAAATGGCAACAAAAATAAATAAAAGAGAAGCAGATGACTTCATTCTCGGGAAGGCCAATTTCCTGGGGACGCTGGTGGAAACAGCCCCCGAGCCGCAGACTGCTCTCAGTACTAAGCCAGATGGAGCCAGAAAATCCTCGGCCCTTCCTGAACGCGTGACCCCAGGCTAGGCAGCCAGGCAGTAACGATTCGGCCACCCAGTAGGGTTTAGCTTTCCAGATCCCATAGCGTTTTTCCTGAACCTTCCCGCATAGCCTCCACTCCCTGAGAGGGTGAGCAACCCACTCAAGGTCACACAGCCCAGTCCCTGATTTTTTTTCTGCAAGGGAGGAAAACCAGCGAGTACTGTTGAGCCAGAGAGACAGCAGTTCGACCCAGGGTTCTTTGAAGCCAGGCTCAGCTTCCAGGCGAATAAAGATTAACTCAGCACGTGTAAGCCTTGCTGTGCGGTCTCCTGCACATCCTATGTAGGGGTGCCCTTCACGGGAGGGGGGTGTCTACTGGGATCAGATAGCTCTGAAGGAGGCCCCCACCCCAGTCCCCTGCTAGGATGTTAATCTCACCAGGCTAATTAAAGTTTACAGTCTTGCCCACATCCACACCCAAACTCCCAGGTCCTTATTAACCCAAATGCAAACAGTTATGACTCTGGTCCTGGACAGAGGCTAGAAAGGGGATGGAGGGGATGGGCCTCGGGCACAGGAAGTGGACTTTTAATAATAAAATATATATATTTGCACGTACAAACTGCTCAAATGAATGACCAAGGTTGTTTTTTCCTGTGTGTCGAGAGGAGCACTCTAGCAAAGAAAGCCCTCTGCCTCCAAAGCACATCCAGCCCTTGCCTTGACTTTAGAAACAGAAGTCGGGGTCCTTCTAGGTCTGCTGCGGGGTTTTAACTTGATTCCATTGCCCTTTCAAGGTAAGAGCTTTGGGCCCTGGGCCTCCTGGTCATTTCTTGGTGATTAGCGAGTGCTCCTTCAACCATACCCGCACTTTCTCAGACCCTCCAGTACACATGGCCAGTTCCTGAGTTGCCTGGGCCATCCCAGAGAGTGGTCCTCAGCTCTGCTGGGAGCCAGCCTGAAGAAAAGGCTTCCAGAAAGAAAGTGTCTTTGCTGACAGTCCAGAATAGGGCAGGCTCAGCCCCTCAGAACAAGCTGCATGCGCCAGCAGGCAGTAAGGGTGCTAGCTGCATCTCTGGGCAGTTTAGGGCCATTGACACGTGAGCAAGCTAAGACCCCAAGGGACAGACTGGTTTACTCAGAGGGACCCACCCCAGAGCTTGACTCTCCTCATGACAATTGTTTCTTCTGTAATATGTTCTTTCTCACCGGAATCTCAGAGGCTGAGGCAGAGTGAGCAGAGGAGCCAGGGGCACAGAAGCTTCTAAATGGACCCTGCACTGAGTACCTTTCCCTGTCGAGATGGCTGTGTATTGAAGGAAGATGGCACCCGTGAGAAGGTGGTCTCAGGAAAAGTATCTGGGCTAGCGCTCTGTGTCCCGCAGCATTGCTGTCGTGAGCTGCATGTGCCCCCAAAGATAGGCCTCTGAGTTAATCCCAGGAGGCTTCGAACATGGCCTCATTTGGTAAAAGGAGTCTTTGCAGTTCTATTTAAGGTCCTGGAGCATCCATCCTGAATTAACCAGGTGGGGCCTAAATGCCATTGCACATGTCTTTATAAGAAACAAGATGGTGGCTGGAGAGATGGCTCAGCAGTTCAGAGAGTTGGCTGTTCATGCACAGCACCAGGACGTGACTCCCAGCCCCTCCTTGGAGATTCACAACCGTCTGTTAAGTCCAGTCGCCGCGGATCTGATGCCCTCTTCTGACCTGTCTGGGCTCTGGGCACCAAGCACACGCATACAAGGAAAACACTCACACGTTCAACAAAATAGGAACATTTAAAATAAATGTAAGAAGAAAGGCCAGAGAGATGACTCAGCAGGTGAGGTAGCTTGCCACCAAGACTGGCAAGTCATGTTTCACCTGGGACACACATGGCAGAAAGGGAGAGATGACTCCCACAGACTGCCTTCTGACTTCTGCACATGTACACAAGCCCTGTGATGTGTGTGCGCACACACATAAAAAAATAAATGGGGGAACAAGAGCAAATTCAGACTCAGGCAGAGAGATAAGTGATACAGAGCCACAATCCACAGAGTCCCCGGACCCCTCACACAGCAGAGGCACAAAGAAAGCCCTTCTCTAAAGCCTGGAGAGAGAGCATAGCTCTCCTGACACCTCCTGCCCATGTCCAGCCTGCAGAGCTGGGAGGGAATGTGTGCCGTTAAATCCACCAAGGCTAACACTAATCTCGAGATGATGGTGGAGTGTAAGGATGGGCTGATGACCGTGTGGTGATGATGATGGTGATGATGGGTGGTGGTGGTGATCATGATGGTTGTGCTAATAATGGTGGTGGTGATGGTGGTGGTGGGCCGTGGTGGTGGGGTGACAGTTATGATGAAGGTGATGATGGTGGTGGGTGATGGTGGTGTGGATGCTGGTGTGCAGTGGCGATAGGTGTTGTGACGGTGGTATTGATGATGGTGTTCGCGATGCTGATGGCAATGCTCATGTGGTTGTATTTGTTTTCTAGAGCTAGTTCTGGAGACCATGATCAAGTAGAGGCCCCGGCAGGATAGTCCCAGGCCTCACTCCCTGCTCTAACACTCGGTGGTGTCCTCCACCTACACAGGGCTGCCTGTTCCCTTGTGTCTTCACCACTTCCTCCCGTTGGGAATGTCCACCCCTGTGTCCCATACTCCTGTGTGTATGAGGACAGTGGTCTTGGTTGGGACCTACCAGGGTGACAATTTTAACCTTTGAAAAGACATTTCTAAATAAGGCCTCCTGAAGTGCCAGCATCAGGACTGGACCCTCTCCAGGGGGCGCCATTCTTGGCAGTTCAGTCATAGTGGATCCTTGAGGCCCTGGGGATGAGAGCCACAGGGATTTGCAGATGGTCTTAGTTGTGAACCCCAAGTTCCTACAAATGCTATGTGGGGTGCAGTGGTCAATGCCCACAGCTCTGTGGAAGTCAGCAGGACTGCACTGGGGGGTAAGGGTGGGGGCCATACCTCCTTCTCAAAGCTCACTTGCCGGCAGCAAGGCTCCAGGCAGTCTCTGCTCTCCAGGCCTCAGGTTGAAACCTGGTTGTATTGCCTGCTGTCCAGGCTGCAGGGAGGGCAGAAGTTGGAGATGTTCAGACGAGATGGCAGGGCGCCAGGGTGAGGAGAGGAAGGAGGGCGGGAGTGTGGCCACCTTTCCATCCCTCACTCTTACCTGCCTCCTCTGGTTGGTCGTGGTCACGTGCTATCCCTTGCTGTTTTTACGGGCAGCAGTGCTTGTCCTTGGCTCCTCCCAGCAGCTACCCTGAGGGTAGAGCCTGGTGATTTGGAAATCTCAGAGTACTGGAGCCCAGCCTGGTCCTCCAGTAGTGCAAAGGGAAAATGAACCATTTTATTGACCGTTCGTCCCTCCTGCTTTTACCTCTGGGCTCAGTGGAGACAAGGTGAAGGCAGCTTTGCTTCTGAGCAGGCTCCATCGGGTTCCATCACCACATCTCGTGTGCCTGGCTGGCCTTGCGTTTCTTGGCACAGCTGTGCCTGGTAACCATAGCAGCCGAAGCCCCTGGTCTTTGCTCTTTGGCAGAAGACAGGCCAGGTTGGGCGGCAGTTGTTGTTCACTTATTAAATACAATTGCATTAGGTCCAGCCGCTACCGCGGCCACTGCCGCCTTTCTCCAGCTTCCGGGAGCACTAATGGGAGCACTAACGGTGGCGATTGCCTTCTCTTTCCTGGGTCCTATCCATATTTATGAGCACAGACTCTTGCCAGACACTCCTCTGCGTGCCAGGAGGCAAAGTTGTGGTGTCTTCAAGACTCACAGTCTTTGGAAGAATAGACTTAACGATCTGGTGATGCAGACCAGCTAAGGTCCGGGGAGGTACACAGATGGTAAATGGCCAGAGTGGACATGGCCGAGGGGCCCTCCCCGAGAGCTGAGGACTTGCAACTTGGAAACTGGTGAGGGACTATGTTGCAGGATATTTGATCACACTGTGAGCCCCAAGACCAAGATTGTGATATTTACTGGAAAAGAAAAAGAAAAAGAAACTGATTCTAGGTGTGGCTTAGCCCTTAGCACACACTTTTAATCCCAAACACTGAAAGTAAAGTTAGTTTATAGAAGGAAGAACCCGGGTTTGAAAGTGATGTCTAATTGAGAGGCATAAAAAGTGGCAAATCAGGGAAAGATTTGACAGAATAGGGTCTGCCCACCTCTCATGAGAAGAGCAAGGAGAGGGAAGATGCTTGAGGGGCAGTGAGAGAGAAGAAAGGCAGTTTTTACCGGACTGTTTTGGAGAGACAGGTTGAAGAGAGAGAACAAGCCAGACACAGGTGAAGGACAGAACAATCCAGAGAATGAGAAGGAGCCAGAAAATTAGAACAGATTGCCAGAGACAGTCTGAGGCCAAGCAGAACAATTCAGGGGAAGCTGAGAGGAGCCAGACTGAATCAGTCAGCTTGGAGAGGAGTTTGAGCCAGAATAACTGAGTTGAATCAGCCAGCCGTAGATCAGAAAGAACTAGAACAGGTGAGCTTATTCAGCAGCAAGTCTCAGAGGCTGAAAACATTCTAGGCCTAGATCGGAGTGCACGGAGGCTAGAAGCTTCCAGGATTGGGCCTAGGTTAGCAGAGGGAGGCTGTAAGGCTCCAGACTACAATTACAGTAGGTGGATAAAAGTTAACTTTTTACAGGGCTAAACTTGGCAAAGTGAGAAAAGGAGGTTGTTCTGGGGAGGTTGGGGAAGAAAAGTCCGGGACAGAGACAGTGAGTGCAAAGGCTCTGACGTGTGTGTGTGTGTGTGTGTGTGTGTGTGTGTGTGTGTGTGTGTGCCACCACATGCGTGTGCATGTGTGCAGAGGCCAGTTGACATCCTGTGTCTTTTCCTGTTGCTCTGAAGTTTGTTTTTTGAGACAGGGGCTCTCAATGAGTCTGCGGCCCATCGATTAGGCTCATCTGTCTGTCTGGCCAGCAAGCTCCTGCTGTATGTCTATCTCCGTACCTTACCCCCAGTGCTGGGATTACAAGTGTACATCTCTGTGCCCTGCTTTTTTGTGGGTGCTGGAGACCCAAATTCAGGTCCTCATGCTTGCCCGGCAGGCCCCTCACCACTGAGCCAGCACCCCAGTTGCCTGACACTCCCATTTCTAGGTGCCCCTTTATTGTTGAGGGATCTAAGATCTAGGCTACAGAGCAGGGTGCGCCCCTTGTTGTGAGTTTTTGGTGTGGGTGCAGGACAGGTTTGCCTGGAAGCCTCCCCTCTGGCTTCTGAGTGGAGCCCAGATGAAGAACAGGAGTATACACTGAAACAGATGGTACCTGGGCCAGGGCCAGTGATCAGGGACACCTGTGGGGAAGACCTGTGACAGCCCCAAGGACTCAGGGACACCATGATAGCAGTGATCCCCAGACCTGATTGGGGTGCAATGAGGAAAAAGCAGAACAAATAGGGTCCTACTGCAGGAGGGCCCCAGGGCCACACACAGATGCAGAGGCCTGTCGAAGGTAGCAGGGCCAGACCCCAGACTATCTGGGCTTGCCAGGTTGACTAACACAACAGCCTTCACTCTCTGGGCTCTGTGTGGAAAGGACCAGCTGAGCACACTGTCACCAGGAGCCCCAACTGTCCCCAGCCCCAGTCACTCGCTCATTCAGTTCTTCAGCTAGCTCTCATAGGGAGACAGGCATCCTACCAGGCAAGGGACACAGCATTGAGGAGGACAGAGTCCCTTCTGTCATCCCACCAGCCAGGCAGGAAGAGAAGGGGTTGGGGAATGAGGAGGGAGAGGGCTGAGCCTTTGGCAATCACTTGAGTTCTGGGGCTTTCCGTCAGCCTGCCCTGCCTACCGCAGGAATCCAAGGTGTTCCTTCCCTCTTCCTTGACCCCACATGTGGATACTGTCAGACCCTGCATGACCTGACAGAGGCTCCCTGGGTCTAGCAGTCCAAGGGTGTGGACTGCAGGACTTCCTGTGTAGAGAGTCAGGTCCTCAGTAGAGCCTGGGGGTGGCCAGGCTACCTTAGGACTTTGGACTTCCACAGTATGATGGCTCCACATTAGATCTCTGGGGACAGGGAGCTTGCTTAGGACTTAGAAATGGAGCTGTAGAAAGGGCCACTAGAGTTCCCCCAGCCCTGGACCCCATTCTAGGTTGTTGTCTCCAGGACTGTGTAATTAGGGACGCTCCTTTCACAGCCTCTTTACTGTTGGGATGATGATGCAGGGGGCTGGCTGAGTACAGTGCAGCTGTGAGTGTGTGTGTGAGAGAGTGTGTGTGTGTGAGTATGTGTGTGTATGTATGGTGTGTGAGTATGTGTGGTGTGTGTGTGTGTGTGGTATGAGGGTGTGTGTGTGTGTGGTGTGTATGGTATGTGTGTGTACATAAGTATGTGTACATAGGTGTGTTGTGTAAGTGTGTGTATAGGTGGAAGGTAGTGTGGGAGATGTAGGTGTGTGTGGGTTGTGTGTGTAGTATATGTACATAGGTGTTGGTGTGTGGTGTAGACGTGTGCAGTATGTATGTGTGAGTGTGTGTGGTGTGTGCATGTTTATGTTTGTGTGGTATGAGACCCTGTATCCTGGGGCCCTTCCAGGTGGGCTAAGTGAGGACAGCCATGGTGTCCCTTGGACATGGAGAGTCATGCATGTCCCTGCTCTGTCATGCAGAGTGATGAGTGTAGTTCTGTAGCACTAACACCGGCTATGACATGAACAGACAGGTATGTAAGCTGTGGAGTGTTTTCAGCATGGTAGGGGTGTGTTCTAAATGACCACGCAGAGAAGTTCAGGTGGAGGCTGTGTGGGGAAGGCCCGGAGGAGACATCTGAGGGTCACTGGGTGCCCTGGTCAGGAGGCACTGTTTCAGAGACAGCCTGGAGACCCACAGGCTGGACTGTCCTAACCCTGGAAATGTCCAGGGCCCTCCCTGAAGATAAAGCTTGAAAGCCCCGGCTCCAGGGCTTTCACCCCTACTTCCTTGTCCTGTGCTCCCCAGAGGCTGCCAAAGGCAAAAGGAGGCAGGAAGCAGGGACCAGCAGAGGTGGGAGTCACTGGGGAGCAGGA
Organism: Hylomyscus alleni; assembly: GCA_019843855.1. NCBI lineage: Eukaryota > Metazoa > Chordata > Mammalia > Rodentia > Muridae > Hylomyscus > Hylomyscus alleni. The sequence goes on along the minus strand of JADRCC010258410.1, from coordinate 536 downwards.
TGGACAGACTGAAGAGAAGTCCTGTCCTCACTGATAATTTCAAGAGAATGGGGAAGAGGCTGATGGGGAGGGAAGGCTTGGCCAGAGAGGGCAGAATCCTGCAAAGGAAAGCCAGGACAAAAGAAGGGAGAGAAGCTAGGGAACCAGCGAGGTAGGCAGCTCCAGCAAGGAGCCTTCCAGGGACAAAGGCCAAGCCGGGACAGAGGAGGGGACAGGGTCCGGCGGGCCTGGACAGGGACAGCTGGCTCCTCCAGCTGAGACCTACCCTGCCTCTGAGGCTCCACCATGAGAGGAGCACCCCAACTCAAGAAGCAAAAAGCCTCTCTGCCACTGCCCTTGGGGCTGTCACAACAGATAAAACCTCATCCAGGCTTCACCGGCCCTGCACACTGATGCTCTGCAGAGCTAAAAATACCGGCTTGGGGTGGGAAGGAGGGGAGGTGGGGGAGGGGGCACTTCGCCTGCTCAGGCAGCCTCTTGATTTCCAGAGCGTCCTAAGGATCCAGATGTGCAGCCTCAGAGACGACCGCCCTGGG
>JADRCC010258348.1:0-24274 GCA_019843855.1 Hylomyscus alleni | reverse complement strand
CTCTCTCTCTCTCTCTCTCTCTCTCTCTGTCTCTGTCTCTTTCTTTGTGGCTCTGTCTCTGGGTAATGTCTGGCTGTGGTCTCCGTGTCTGTTTCCATAGGCTGCAGCAGAAAGCTTCTCTGATGGTGGCTGAATAAGGCACTGATCTATGAGTATAGCAGAATAGCATTAGGAGTCATTGTACTGTTACTTTTTTTTTTAAAGACAAGTAATATTTAGTTTTACTCTAGGACTCTGGGATCTAGTTTTGGGTCATTTAAGCAGTGTTGGGTATGCATTTCATCTTGTGGAGTGGGCCTAAAGTCAAATCAGATATTGGTTGGTGACTGCTACAAGTTCTGTGTCACCATTGCCCTAGCATATTTTGTAAGCAGGACAAATTGTAGATCAAAGGGTTTGTGGCTGGGTTGTTATTTTTGTTTCTCTTTTGATAGCCTGAAGAGTTCCTTGCCCTTCCAAAGACACTAGAAGATGAGGTGAAAGTTCTATGTAGTCACCAGTCCTACCTCTCTGTATTCAGTGAATTATGTGTGTGTTTCCTTCAGCAATGGGGCTGCCAGTGTGTGGAGCACAACCTATTTTCTTGGCAACAGCCTGGATTGTTTGGGGATTTCCATGGGACCCCTTTGGCCAATGAGTCAACTGGATGTAACCCAGACCTGGTACTGGAAGCTTACTTTGGTGACAAGAGATGAACAGTTGAGGCTCCATCTCTCTTATTATTTTGAGACTTTATTAGAGTTGCCTTCATATATATTTTAGGAAGTCTCCACTGCACTGGGTTTCAATACCACGCTTCAAATGTCTCAGTATATTTTTTAAAGCAATCTCGCTATGTAGCCAAGTCTTTCCTGGAACTTGCTTTGTAAACCAGGATATCCTTGAAATTATGATGTAACCCAGTTTATGCCTGAATTTGTGGTAATCTTGATTCAGTCTCTCAGGTGCTGGGACTGTAGGTATGTACCACATTAAGTACAAAAATCTTAAATGTATAGATCAATTAAAATTTATGTTTTTAAATACCACAAAAATCAAGATATAGTCATTTCCAGCCACTTAGGGAATTCTGTTTTCTCTTCCTAGTGAATACCTTCTGTTTTTGATTTTATAATATATTCATTTTGCTTCAGTTAAGCTTTATTTAAGTAGAATCCTCCTGTACTTACTCTATTGTACCTGGTTTCTTTTGCTTAACATAATATCTTTCATATCTTGATTTTTCATTGCTGTGCAATATTCTCATGTATGATAGACCACATTTTAAACTTCATTCCCTTGTTGATGGATTTTTATTTATTTCTAAATTTATGATATTATAAATTATAGGTAAACACTTAAACTATATTTTTCGTTGACAAAGGCATTGACTTCTTGGAACTAAATCTAAAAGTGGAATTGTTCTGGTATATTTAATTAAACATTATTTTAGTAATGTCTGAAAGAATTTTTGTCTGGATGTCTTATAAGAAGACAGACTTTCTGAAGAATCATAGTTAAAGATGGAAATTTGCCATGCTTTCTTTAGGAGTTTGAGATTCTCTTCCTTGCAGATTTTAAGAACTTTTTTTTTTTTTTGGCCAGTGACCTGAATCTTTCATGCTTGTGGGTAGATATTTATTTTCCTGGTGTCTGGTACATACTGTGCATATTAGGAATAAGGAGCCATTTGCTTCCAAGCTCCATCTTTTTTGGTATAGGGTCAAATTGTCTTTTCTTGGGCAACATGGTTCAAATAATAATAAAATAACAGTTAAACCAAGTTTATTTTATAGATCTTTGCCTTGGGATCAACTTGGAATGCATCTTTAGTTTTGAAAGTAAGGCACACTTGTGATTTTATGTAATACCCAAACTTGCTTTTGGCAACTTACCTTTACATTATTTCAATGGTAAAGAATTTTTAAACATCATATGTCTGCTGGCAACATTTTCTAATGAAGTGTTATATTGAAAGGGTATGGGGAAAATTCCTGTGGTCTGGGAGAAGGTGGAAGTGCTTGTAAATGAGCATAAAACTGGGAAAGTGCTCAAAAAGAGGAAAAGAGTCTCTGGAAAGCACTCTACTTCTGAGGTGGTCTCACACTTAGCATGCTACCAGAGGGACCAGAGGGAGACCACCCTTAACCATTTTCACGACACCATCTTTAAAAACAAACAAACAACCCCCCGACATGTCTTTGCCTCACTGTCTTTGTTTTCTTAACAGCATTTAATCAGTGGTGAATAGTAGAAAAAAAAATGACAAGGGGATTTTTTAATGGGTGATGACTTGATATACTACTTCTGTAATTTTTTAAATTTTGGAATGTAGTTACAGAGGTCTTAGAAATCCGTCAGAGGCTCCATAAAGTCTGAGTAAAGTCCAAAGATCCTTATTAAAGTTGCCGAGGTCAGCATCTTCTGGTGCTGAGTGTTTCCATAGCCTCAACACTTGCCAGTCCCTGCATGATGTCACTGTTAGTGTTTCCCTCTCCCTCACCCTATCTCTCACCCCCTGCCTCTCTCCATTTCTTTTTCATTTCGTTTGCCCTCAGAGCTGTCACTGTTTGGTTCAACTAACTCTCTCTCTCTCTCTCTCTCTCTCTCTCTCTCTCTCTCTCTCTCTCTCTCTCTGTGTGTGTGTGTGTGTGTGTGTGTTGTATGTAAGGTGTCCATGTTTGTGTTCAGGTGAGTGAATGCAGGTGGTGGGTGTATACATGAGTATGCATGTATATGGAGACCAGAGGTTGGTGTTTGGTGTCTACCCCCAATCATTCTCCACTTTATTTATTGAATCTCCCACTGAACCTGAACTTCACCACTTTGCGAATTTGGCTTGCAAGTGAATTCCAGAGATCTGTCTGCCCTGCCCAGCACTGGAATTACATGAGCATGCCACTGTGCCCAGATTTTATGTGTGTGCTGCACATCTGAACTCAGGATCTCAGGCTTGTGCAACCAACATTTCACCAATGGGAAATCTCCCTCTGGCCTTGGTTCACATTTCTTTATCATCTAGTATCTTTTCCTTGCCCAATTTGATGAAGTCTCCTTTCTTTTACTGCCATCTTTCTTTTCAAAGATTCCTCTAAGCCCCAAACTGGCTTATACAAACTACATTTATGCATCAGTTGGTCCTAGTTCATTTTCCTCATCATTACTGTATGCAAGTTAACTTTTTATTTCTCATTCCAGAAGGTATGCTTTATTTCCAGGGTTTAGCCTAGGACTGATCACTTGGTAGGTACTAATTAAAGGTTAACATTGATGTTTAGATGAATGTATTAACCAGATTATTTTTTTTGACATAGGCTTTCATACAGTGGAGGGTGACCTCAAGCTTGATATATAGGAAAAACTAACCAAATTCCTAATCCTTCTGATTCAATCTCCTAAGTGTAAACTGGGATTATAGGCATGTACTACTATATCTGGCCTTTTAGACCTTTAGTGTGCCTTAGTATTTGGTAAACATTTGATTAACCTTAGGTATGGTTCTTGTAAAGCATTATGACCAGAGCTATAGGGGTCAGATGATCACTACATGACCTGAGATTTTACAGAGTTCATTTTAATACAGAGATATATTTGCTATATTTAATACACAAGGTGTCCACAAATAGCAGTAATCTAAAATACAAAGGGCTCAGTGCCATAAAGAAGATATAAGTGAGTTTAGAAGAGAGAGCTTTCCCCAATTTCTTGTTGAGAATATTAATGGGGAAAACCAGAAAGTAGTGATTGAGACAAATTTAAGGACAAGTAAGACAGGAATAAGCAAAGATGGGAATCTCTCATGTATCATGCATTTATCTGTGGCCAAGGAGAGCAAATACTATGAAGTAGTAATGAGCAATATGAAGTAACTGGAATTGTGGGAAGTACCCCTGTTAGAGAAGCATTTAATATTAAGCGATGAGTTTGTGTTTGTTTCCTCTCAGGTGGCATAGCCTGAGAAGACTGGGACATTTTTTAAAGCTTTGTGACATTAGCAGAGATTCTTTAACATTAACCTGTCAGAACTACCTTAGAGCATACTTAGAAAACCATTATAGTCAATTTCTATAGAGAATAGTATAGAAGACTTTTGACCTTTTCTTCTTTTCTTTTCTTTCCTTTCCTTTCCTTTCTTTCTTTCCTTTCTTTCCTTTCCTTTCCTTTTCCTTCCTTCCTTCTCTCTCTCTCTCTCTCTCTCTCTCTCTCTCTTTCTTTCTTTCTTTCTTTCTTTCTTTCTTTCTTTCTTTCTTTCTTTCTTTTTGAGACATGGTTTCGCTGTGTAGCCCTGGCTGTCCTGGAATTCACTCTGTAGACCAGGCTGGCCTCAAACTCAGAAATCTGCCTACCTCTGCCTCCCTAAGTGCTGGGATTAAAGGTATGCACCACCACTGCCTGGCAATTGGCAGTTCAGACAGCTGTGAGCCATGAGGCAGTAGCTGGGATTTGAACTGGGGTCCTTTAGATCCACAGTCAGTGATCTTGCCTGCTAAGCTATGGTTCCAGTACCTTTTCACATCATTCCGTTTGCAATGAAAACTTTCATGAAGTAACAGATCACATAACCAATGCAGTTGAAGAAGTGAAAACTGAAGTTTAAAAGGACAAGAAACAGGCTAGGCAGTGGTGGCACACACCTTTAATCCCAGCACTTGGGAGGCAGAGGCAAGTGGATTTCTGAGTTCCAGGACAGCCAGGGCTACACACAGAGAAACCCTGTCTCAGAAAACAAAACAAAACAAACAAAAAAAAAGGGGGGGTGGGGAAGAAACACTACAAGATAGAAATGCCTTATAAAAATGCAGAAACATATAAAACGATGTTTGCTTAGGAACCATTTTCAAAACATTGCCTTTAGCTGTCTGGAAAATTCTAGATACAGTAAATGAATTGTACTGCTAGTATTTATTACTTTTCGGGTAGCTTCTAGATCATTTCCAGTTAAATATATCTATAGTCTCCTAACTCTTTGTGTCTACTTTCCTTACAAGCAGTGAATCCTGCATTCCTGTTTGTTTCATGGCATCTACTTTCCAGCCATGTAAAGCCAAGCCTTGAAAATTATAGGCTTCAAGTATTATAACTACATTTTTATTTTTATTGGTCTCTGTCTTTATACCTCGGATATAGTTTATATCATACGAGCAGCACAACACAGTAGGAATTCTGGTTGAAGAATAAGGTTAACTTGGTTTGAATCCTGTTTACTAGCTATTTGACCTTTGCCAATTGTATTACCTCTCCTAAGACTATATTCTTTCATCTTTAAGATGGAAAGAGTGGTTTTTGCCCTGTCTTTCTGAAGGGTCCTTGTCTAGGATTACATGCAAGTACTGTAAAAACTGTCAATGGCTTTACCAAGAGTTGAGCTACACTGGCTGGCTTTACAGTTCATAATGCAATCCCATCTTCCCTCTCTTATCTTACATTTCACTATTTCCCAGGATCTAACCCCGTGTCCAATGCATATATACATAGTGTTTACTCATCTGGAGGGTTTTCCTCTTTCATCTCTGTTAAATTCAATCAAAAATTTAAACACCAGTTCAAAGTTTTTTACACTTGATTTCCCTTTTGTTGAATTTTGACAACATGTACCATTGTCAATTCTTGCCTTGTGAGTTGCCTCTTATCCTTATCTCTTTCACATAAAGTCTCATATTAAATTATTTTATGACACTTAACCAGTTCACTTAGTGAATATTTATGAAGCTCTTTTTTTCTGTTTGCTCTGTGTTTCTGTGTACCAAGTTCAGAGCTCAGTGACTATTAGTTCATTTACTTCAAAATTTACATACAGACGATCTTAATAGAGACACGCGACCTCATCTTTTTCCAGGGCTTGAAGTATTCCTACTGTTAGCTCATTCTACCCCACTTCCTACAGAACCACAGAGGAGCCCATAGGCTAGAACTGCTTATGATAACTTTCTGAGGTGATGGAGCTATTTCATATCTATCTGCTCCCACACAGTAGTTATTAACTGGGGTTCCTGAGTGACTGAAATGTAGCTTAGTGATATGAACTGATTTTTTGTTTTCTTTTATTTTTTTGAGATAAAGTCTCTTTACATGGCCCTGGTTGTCCTCAAACTAGCTCTGTAGACCAGACTTGTCTCAAACTCACAGAGTTCTGCTTACTCTGCCTTCTGAGTGCTGGTGGTTAAAGGTGTATACCACCACCACCCAGCTGAAGAACTGATTTTTAATTTGGTGCTGGAGCTTGAAGTCAGAGCCTCACATCTGCTAGGTATGCACTTTACCATTCACTTAGCTACACTTCAAATCTCTTCATCTTTTAGATTGCTTTTAATTTTAAAAGGCATGTGTAGCTAGTAGCTACTATATTGGACAAGTGGCGTTCTAACCTTTTTTGATCACCACGCTATGAAAAATACATTTTAGATTACAATCTAGTTCATGTAAATATAAGCAAGTTTTATAAAGCACTATGATCAGCATACTCTAATCCTCTCGGTGTTATTCTGTGTATTTCATTTCTTGAGTTTTTTGTGTATATGGGGGTAGGGGACATATACACGTAGGCTTATGTGTATATAGAAGTGAGGAGGATATTTGGTGTCTCCCTCTATTGCTGACTGTCTTATTCTCTTGAGACTGGCTCCTTCATTTAACTTTACTCTTTTGGTTAGGCTGACTGGTGAATGAACTTCTGGGATCTTCCTATCTTCCCACACTGCAGTTAACATACTATTTATTTTGACTGGATAGTGTCAGTTCCGTGGTTCTGCATGAATCATGAGCTCAGTATTGAAATGTTGTTACTGCCTTAGATTTAGCTTGAGTTTTACTGTCCAATGTCACCGGTATCATAGCATAGAAGTGGAATACTTTTAACCCACTCCACGTCTTAGGAGTAGCACCAATGTGAAACTATCCTCCGTGACTCCCTCCAGTTCCTCGGTGACAGGTGACTAGGGAGATGGAGTAAGATCAAGAAAGCATGTTGTAAGAATCAAGGTCCTTCTCACCTCAGCTGTAGAAGAGAACCTCAAGTCTTATGTTGTATACCCTACCAAACATGTTTCTGCATCCACATATTCCATGTGCTATCATCTTAACAAAGATAGATGGTGGTGTGGGCAGAGAAACATGTGTTGCTCAGTTTAAAATGTTCTAAGGTCCTGGTTGTCAGAAAAGTCAGGCACGGGAAAGAAGGTGAGTGGAGAAGGGACATGGCCTGTTCAGAGGTCAGCAGAGATTGTGGGAGACCAGAGCAACTGATAAACCCAGGCGGAAGGAGGTGAAGGCACATTCTAGGATGCACCACTTCTTCAGTGTTCTGGATTTTTCTCCTGACTTTTAGACTTCCCTAAACAACTGACATCTACTGCATTTCTTTTCAAAATTCCTTTGCAGGTGGCCTTTTCCTTTTCTCTTTGAACCTGGCCCCCATCCCTATGAATCCAAGCTGTTTTGGATATGCCAAGCCTATCACTCTCCAGCCCACTCCTTTGTTTGTCACTTCCACTTGAAAACTCCAAGTTATTTTTTAGTCTTTCAATTTCACTACCCCACCCTACACTCAGTAGCTTGCCAAGTCCATTCAGTGTTTCCTCAACCAGGAAGATCCTCCCTTCCACATTCCAAGCTTCTATCTTATTGCCATTGTTCAGAGTGTGCTATATGAGAAACAGATGGGCATTTTTATATCTTTCTACAAAATCGGAATTTCTTGAACAACAACAAATTCATCAGTCATACTAGTAGCCTGCTGGCTACAGTTTGTCAGGTGACCCTGACTTCATTACAATCTGAATTACTAATATTAAATCTCAGATCGCAGACTGTACATCAAGCAGTAATTCTGTCTTTATGTGTGAAGGTTATAGAATAGCTACAGGAGGGTTGAAAAGGCTGAAGCAGAGTTCAAGGGCCTCAAAAAGACCTCACGGGAGACAGGTAGAGAAGCAGTGCAAATGGAAAGGGCATCCATCCCCTCTGAGGTAAGGTAAGGTACCCAGATGAAGAGCTGCTAGAGATGAGCTGTAGGGCTGCAGGAGTGAGCTGCAGTATTTGTAAACCAGACTGAGTTGAACTATAGAGGCAAGGTCCAGGAGCATGTCTAGACAGATGTGCTCCTGGACATGCTCCTGGACAGACTAACAGATGTATGGGAAACAATCTAAATAGCTGTAGGGAATGAGCTGATCTGAATCCCTGGGGACAGTCACAAGTTCCTGTTAGTCCCTGGATAAACATACTGAGTGGTCAGAGAGCAGGTCTCTGGGGACTATTGTCATCACGTATTAGGTGCCCTCAGGGTCCAGGTGCAAGTGGTATACGTGTTCTGGTGAGTTTGGTAAGTTCTGGGGTCTCTTTTTTTTTTTTTTTCCTGATAGGTTTTTAATATGCCCATGTGTTCATAGAATCCCATCTTAACAGTTTGTAAGTATTATGTTTGAACTTTCAGGAAAAAAAGTATTAGTCTGTGCTCCATAGGTGGTGCTGAACAGGTGGTGGTGTCCATGTGCACAGTGGAATCCGGAGTTAGCTTGACTCTACATCTGTGCTCAAACTCAAACCACATGCTGCTTGTAAAATGGAGTCGATCAGGACAAGGTAGCCTGAAAATCACTGTTGTTTACAGTATAAAATAACTTGGAGCAGGACAGAGCTTCATCTCATCAGCCATGGAGGCTTAGCTATGTGTCTGTCAACCTTTCCTAACTTTGAAAAGGTCCCTTCATCCCTAGTTGGACTTGTGCTCTCTCCTTTTTCCCCCAGTTTCTACCCAACTCTCCTTCATCTGGTCTACATTCTGCTGTTATCTGATTCCAGAACCATCTTCCCTTGTAGATTAAAAAGCTCTGAAGGACTAATGCTGTATTTTACTAATTTTCCCCTCATATCTACCACACAGTAGATACCCTGTAAAGTTTATGGAATGAACTATGAATGGCTATTCAGGTGTATGTGTTGTCTCCAGTGAATGTTTTGGTTTTGAAGATGCGCCCTACCAATACTATGTTAAATATGCAGGTATTGCTGTGGAGGCTGATTTGGAACCAGCAGTCCTTGCTTGGAGAAAGGGAGCCCACAGGGAGCTAAGCTCTGTGACGAATCCCTCCTCGCCCTGAGAGTCTGTGACTTTTTAACTCTACTTAAAAGAGCTTGTAGTATTTCTTTCTTTAGCACAAGGTTCACAATATCTTGAAGTCTTGTTTTGTGTCTTTGTTAAACTGTGTGTGTGTGTGTGTGTGTGTGTGTGTGTGTAGTTTTTCAAGGCATTTTTTCAAAATAACCTTGAGAAAAAAAATAGTCAATCCTTGGGAAAAGTATGACATCAGCAAAAATAGCAGAGCAAGGGCCTCTGAATATTCGCTCCTTAATGGCAATAAAAAAAAAACCCAAAAAACAAAAAAACAAAACTGGCAGTGTGTGTCAGACTCAGTTTCTTCAGAACTCCATAAATGAAAAGGCTTACACCAATACAGGGGCACCGTATCCAAGAAAACAAACATGTTGGGAAGAAGTGTTTGTTTGTTTGTTTGTTTGTTTTCCGAGACAGGGTTTCTCTGTGTAGCCCTGGCTGTCCTGGAACTCACTCTGTAGACTAGGCTGGCCTCCAACTCAGAAATCCGCCTGCCTCTGCCTCCCAAGTGCTGGGATTAAAGGCATGTGCCACCACCGCCCGGTGGGAAGAAGTGTTTTTAACTTGTCCTCCTCCCACCTTTGGACTTGCACTTCATAGCTATAATATCCTTGAAAATCAATGCTTCCAGACACAGAAAACCTATCTGCCTAGCGGCCACTATGACCCCTTTCTAATTTCAGTTGTAGAGACCTATTGCCAGATCATCTATCTAGTCGTTCCTTGGAAGACCCTGCTTATAAGTCTTATGTATCTGACATTGACTGTGGGTTGCAGAAAGCCTTTTACCCAGGGTGTTGTTTTTAAAACCATTAGACACAATTTTTCAGTGGCCTGAAGCAATAGCTAACCTTACCAGCTAATTAACCAGAAAGCATCCAAGGAAAATCAGAGGCATATGACACCTTGAGGATTTCTAAAAGCTTGAGATAGTCCTGAGAATCTAGAAAACACATGTACACATGAAGCTGTTGCATTTTCAAGGCTGAATATGTCTCGTGTTCAGGGCACATAATTCCCATTCCTGACCTTTACCAAGCAGACACTGGAAGATATCTCCTGGCTGGGTTGGAGGCAAAGACATGCCTCAACATGTATATAGAGCTCCTTGGTTTAGGATGGGAAGCATTTTGATTCCGGAAGTTAAAGGAAATCCTGGTTTAATTGTTAAACTAACCCAGTAGAGAGGCCAGTACAATAATTATTCTAACGTAATGTGTAACAAGGTGGGGTTTATTTTTCCTCAGTCCCAATAGCTGTTAATTCTAGACAACTAGACTGCAGGTTTGTATCTCTGCCTTTGAACATCCTGCAAGAACAGGACTTTATAAGCTTGTTATTTGATTTGTTAAATTTGAAAGGCTAGCCAAATGTACTTTGTGGGGTGAGAAGAACTAAAGGGGTTTCTGTTAGTCCAAAGTAATTGTGTAAGAAATGAGATGGTTTTTTTATTTTTTGTTTTGTTTTTTTGTCACCACCTCAACCACTTCTCAGGGGGCTTTGTCTTTTGTCTCAGTTCTCCTGGTGTTGGACCTATATTCTCTTCCTTTCCCAGGTACACTTAGACATAGTGACACTGCCACTCTGTGTCCTATATGTGCAGCCTTGATTCAGGACTTACTGGGGACAGACACATTGCATTCTGGGAGTCTTCTAAGAGGAGAAAGGATACAAATAGAAGCTATAATGATCTTCTTGCATGCCTAGCACAGCTTGCGAATGGGTAAAGAGCCAGAGTCAAATTCTTTGGCTACCATTTTATTCAGAGCCATCCTAAATGAAGCAGGGCAGTTGTCACAGACTTTAAAAGGCTGTACCAAATTGACCAGATAGCTGGGCAATGACTCATGGTGGCAGGGTTGGCAATAGAGGACTCATTTCCCTCAGCCTGTACTAAAAACAGATCCAATGTTTCTATGTATACGTGCTGTACATTTATCTAGTGTCATCTGTCCTCACCCTTACCAGGGTACCTACGAGGCTATCACTTTCCCATGCTCCTCTCAATAAAAATTATGGTTTTTTTTTTCACTGTAGAAGAGCACTGAGTGTGCATTTCCACTTGGTTTCTCCCGCCTGAGATGAGTTGAGGGTGGGGTGAGAGGTACACTGTGTGATTTGCCCTGCCTCTGTCACCTACCACCTCCTGGGAAGAGCTTGACCTGAATGGTCATTTTTAGCCTGGTATTTCCTGTGTGTGGGCCAGGGCCCCAGGCCAGAGGCAGAGAGGTTAAGAGGGCACAGGTTCTCTGGTAGAATGCTCTCTGGGGAAAGAGATAGCCATCTCATGTCTAACTTCTTAAAGTTTGAAACACTACAAGGACTGTAATCTTAGTAATTGAAACAAACCAAAGGAGAACGGCTACTTAAATTCTCGAAAGACAAGAATTGTGTGATACGTTTCAGGAAAATACACCAACTTAGCTGTGTTTCTAAAAGTAATTACATGGATTATGACTTCAACCTCTGACAAAATCTTTTGAGCGGAGACACCTGCTTTCATGTTTGGCAAGGGCTCCTTTATACTTAGTAACATTTATTTCTATGTAGACAACATGGTTCTAAATTACAAAACAAATCCCAAACAATCTGGCCTTTCAATGACTTAAACAGAGCCCACAGAGCTGCTCACATAGGAAAATACACCCATGGGATGTTTAGGGACTGCTTTAGGAGAGCCCATGCAGTGACTGGCGGCTGAACAAAAGGGCCCCTATGCTCGCTCAGCTTCTTTTTGGGAAGAGGGATAGGGAGCTTTCAAAACTAAGAGATGGGATATGCTGGGTGCCTTTGCTTTCAACTCACAATGTATTTTTTTCATGCAAATACGTAAATTTGTGAAGTATAACTATCCATTTTGTTTTTCTGGTTACAAGGTAAAACAGATTTTGACATTCTAGCTTAGAAACTTATTTACTATCTATATTCTCATTATTATGGCAGAAGAAAATTACTTAGAAAAAATCTGGAGACAGGGCTCCTTCCTGTATCTGTCTTTCATCTTTCAGCAGACCTGTTCCTCCCTCCCATAAAAGTAAACATGAGCTTGAACACCTTGTATATTCTGAAAGTATAGCCTGAGAAGTAATGAGGTTTTGTTTTATTTCACTAGAATTGAGAGATAACTAGAGCCAAATGCGACAGGAAAACTGGCTTTTGGTACTCACATTCATCACACTCAGCACCCTTGAAACCATATGTGTCTGAAGGGGGTGGGTTCTCAGCGAACCAGTTCTTTAGCAAACACCAACAGTGTCTCTTATGATTTAATTTAATTTTACAGTGTCTGTCCACCTGCGGTTAGGGACAGATCTTAGAGTTAACTTTCAATCTTGAACGATTTGTCCACACTTGAGATAGCAGCTGTAAGTCCTAGCTTGTGGTTTCCTCTGTTGACTAACTGGCTATAAAGAGTAGTTCCTATGACCACCGCTGTCCCCCATTTCTCCCCACCTGTGGGTTAATCATTTGCAAGACTTGCTTACAGAACTCTGGGAAGTACTTACAGACATTTACTCATTTATTATTTTTTTTAAAAAAAACATTGTAAAGGATGCAGATAAATAGCCAAACAGAAGATATGTATGGGACATAGGGGAGGGGAAGCCTCTGTCGCCTCTATAGTTACTACTATGTGCTCACCATATCCAGAACTCCGTAAACTTCGGCATTCGGGATTTTTTTAATATAAACTTCATAGTGTAGGCATGAGCTATTTTTTTATTCCATTTCTAACCTCTTCCCTTCCTGCAGAGTAGGGGTTGGAATGAAGTTTCCACACTTTTAATTGTTGCTTAGTTTTACAGATGACTAGCCACATCACCAACAGCAGCCTTATTAGAACAGAAGACACTCTTAGCACCCAGGAAATTCCAAGGGATTTAGAGCTCCGAGTCTGGAACTAGGGTCAAAGGCCAAATAATAGAACAAACAAAGATACGTCTGACATCCCAGTGCTCAGGAAATCACAGGGATTTTCAGAGCTGTGTGCCAGAAAATGGGGACAAAGAGCAAATATATAGTTCTTATTATATCACAACATCACAATAGTCATTTGTGAATCTCAGGAACAAGTTCTATTTATGATCAGCCTCAAGAGCCTTTTTTTTTTTGTATAAGCCATTATGTAAGTGAGATGGAAAATGAAAATACTGTAAAAATACCTAGTCTTCTAGCTATAATGTTATCATCCTTACAATTCCACATTCTGTAGCCTTGACACAGTCTCCTCCAAAGCCTTGGCTGCTAGAAATCTCACCATATACACCTTGAAATGTTTCTATGGAAACAGACAAGAGCCAGACAAGTCTACCAGTATTACCATCTTACCTTGGTCAGTCTACTTTTTGGGGAAAAGCTACCTCAGGGGCTGTTTATGAAAAAGGCCCCATGAGGGGGCTGGTGAGATGGCTCAGTGGTTAAGAGCACTGGCTGCTCTTCCAGAGGTCATGAGTTCAAATCCCAGCAACACATGGTGGCTCACAACCATCCAGAATAAGATCTGATGTCCTCTCCTGGTGTGTCTGAGGACAGTTAGAGTGTACTTACATATAATAATAAATAAATCTTAAAAAAATATTAAGATTTAAAAAGAAAAAAAGAAAAAGGCCCCATGAAAGGAGAGTTTTAAACTAGATCTGGATATTTGGATTTTCAGATATCATTTTAAATGGGACCATGAAGAAGAGGTCAAAGGAAGTATGAAGAACTTGAAAGGTGGCTCAGTCAATAAAGTGCTGGCTGTGCACCCACTTATTTAAACATTTGAATATTTGTGGTTAAATATTCAAACATTCAGATATATGTAAATATTCCACTAGAGTCAACCTGATGACATTTTACTTTCAGGGCAACAGCAGAAGTTAGCAAATCACAAGAATAAGCCCTATCTCTGAAATTATGTTTACATGTCTTCATTTTCCTTTAGTTATGTCCAAGTATGAAAACCAGATTATTATTTTCACTGACTACCTAGAAGAATTCCCGGATACAGATGAGCTGGTATGGATTCTGGGAAAACAGCATCTCCTTAAGACAGGTGAGCCTGGCGGCACTGGTCTGGGAGGAGCCCGCTAAAGTGGGTGCCTGGGGCTTAGAGGTTCTCATTTTTCTTCTTGGATTGATAGGACATTGTCTCAATAAGGGCTGATGCTACTGTGAGACAGATTACTAAGCAGCAAATGAAAACTTGCTGGTCTCACAGTTTCTTCCAAGACCCTGAGAAACCTTAGCAGGGCATTTACATAATTTGAGTTTTTGTTTGTACATTTTGCAAAAGCAACGTGTCTTTATTCTTTCCTGTAAAGAAGCCCTGTCCCCATTCCCGGAAACAGAGGATTCAAACACATGCAAGCATTCATAGTATTACTAGCCAGTATCTAGTCATTGGGCTACATAGTTCTTATTCTTATCATGTCCTTATGCTTCTTCCACATAAGCCACAACTGTCAGAAATAATATCAGACACAAGAAATCATGTTTTCCATGGTTTCAGATTTTCTCCTAATAATTGCATTGTTGTAGTTGATTCTGGTTTTGTATAGAACTTCTAGCTACTTGCAGTAGATAGAAACGAGGCTTGAGTCTACTTACTTAACACAACCTTCTTACACAGTAACAGAGACCTGGTGCTCTGAAACCACAAAGGACTCTCCATCTATCAATAGCCTGTGTCGGGATATATTACTTCCCAAGAAGAGATCTTCAGTTAAAGTAAAGGGGTTGAGGAGAACCTTTTCTATTGCTACTTTCCAAACAACAGGGAAATCAAGGGTGCCACGTATACCCTTATTCAGATACTAATTTGCAAAGCTTTTCCCTCCCCGTGTTTTTGAGAAAGGGTTGTACTCTATACATCAAGCTTACCTGGAATTCTAGAGCTCACTATGTGGACCAGATTGGCCTCAAATTCACACCAGTACTCCTGTTTCATCCTCCAAAATGCTGAGATTTACAGACATTCAACACTATGCTCAGCTGGGAAATGCCTTTCAAACTAATTTTTTTCTTGTTTTTTTTTTTCATTCCTTCCTAGCATAGAGCCAAATTAGAAGGTATAGAGCCTGTAGAGACAAAAGTGACCTGTGTAAACATTTAAAAGGACAGGCATATAATAATAGCAACATTTGGCACAGAGCACAGACTTACTGCATACTGGATATCAACTAAGTGCTTTATAAATGAATATGTATGTATATATTGACTTTATATGAATTATCTTGTTTAATACTATAGCTCCTCAATAAAGTAGATATTGCTGCTCATCCTTTTACAGATGAGAGAACAGAAGAAACTCAGAAAACTTGAGTAATAAGTTTACGTACACAGTAAGAGCAGAGTCTGAGTTTAGTCCCAAGTCAAGTCCCACCCCACTATGGGCTGCCCATGCTTTTGTAATTCTCTTGTCTCAGGCACTTGAGTACTAGGATTATAAGAATATGCCACCACATTCTTGGATCAGGACTGAGGCTCAATTTGAAGAGCACCTACTATGCACCAAGCATCTCCAGTGCCCATAAACTGGGACTGGTGACCAAGCCTGTTATCTCAGCACTAGCAGGTAGAGGCAGAAGAATCAGAAATTCAAAGTTTTACCCTTAGCAATTTTGAGACAGGATTTCTCTCTGTAGCCCTGGCTGTCCTGGAACTTACTCTGTAGACCAGGCTGGCCTTGAACTCAGAAATCCGCCTGCCTCTGCCTCCTAAGTGCTAGAATTGAACTCTTACTCTTAAACATTATACATCTTCCCAAATGTGGTAGGGACAACAAAATTAAAGAAAATACATATAGCTCTATTTTTTCATTTGCTCAAAGAGATGGAATTAGAAACTATTGGCAAAATTTGTATTTCCTTTTCACTTTTAAAAACATAGTAACTATAGATTCCATACTGAATACACATATGCTTATGGTATTGAGAAGAGGGAAAGAGATGGCTAGAGAAGACAGAACCATATCCAAGTACAGGAGGAAATGAAGAAGCCATAATTGTAGTGATTGAGGATACTTTGCATCATAGAATGCAAGAACTATGCTTTGAAAAGGTATGCAAGATATTTGTGATATTATACATCCACTTACATGAAATGCGTACATAGGACACTTAGTAAGATGGATAAAGTTCTTTTACAGTTAGCAGGAACATTTAATTCGTTCTTTTTTAACTATGAATAAACTTCTGATACAGATAGCAGAAACATTTCATTTTTTGTTAAGTGTATGTATTTGTACCTTTGCTCCTGCACATGAACTTCCTCCAAACCTATAAACCCCCAGTTTTAGATAATAGGTAGTGAGTACTCACACTATTGTCTTAGATAATAGGTAGTGGATACTCACACTATTATCATTAAGGTTGGAGATAATTACCTTAGTGGGTTATCTAAGATAACTGCTTTTCCTATTTCTTGTCACTTGGGCATGACTTCAGTGGTAATACCTGTCAGGATCCTGAAAACAATTGAGATCGACAAGGAGACAGAAAGTATTATCATTAGAAGAATCTTTAGAGTATCTCGGGTCAAAACAAAGGTAAAAGGGAAGTATTGAAATTATTAGACTCAAATGAGATGAGGTTTCCTGTGAATGTTCTATAGTCCTGTAACGATCAGTTTGATCAACTGTTTGAAAATAAGGTCGCTGCTGGCATAGAAGTCAAATGTAGGCATTTTTTTAAAAAAAAAAAAGATGGAATATGGCGATTGAATTTTAACTTTACATTTAATTACAGAAAAATCTAAGCTGTTGTCTGATATAAGTGCTCGTCTATGGTTTACATACAGAAGGAAATTTTCACCGATTGGTAGGTACATCATTTGTTGTGGTGTGCTTTTTTTTCCTTGTAGATAGTTTGCCTGAGGTTATCAATGCCATCACAGAAACCTCAGAATTAACAGCTCACTGTGGCAAAGAATTTGATTTAGGGGAGCAGGTAAGTTTAACATTTCATGCAAAAATGTCATTGTGGAAGTCGCCTGTCACCTGTGACTCCATGCTGTTGTACTGTCCCACCAGTAGTCATTTCGACCCACCGTCCAAGTGTCCATGCATCAGATGGTGTTACTTTTTTAAAGAAGAAAATCAAATAAGCTTTAATTGGGTAATGTCTAGGTATTAAATTGCCTTCCATTGCTATATGTCACCATGTGACTATTAAAGAGACTTGGGCCTCGAAGGAAAGAAAATAATTCCTTCTGTTTTTTTTTTCCTTATGAGATGAGAACATTTTGACATTTAAAGATAAATTAAGAAGGTTTTCTTTAGAATTTATTCTACTCTGTTCCTAGCTGCTATCTAGGGGAAAAGAAAGGAGAATTCAGTAAGTTAAATGAATTTGTTCCATCTAAGAGATTGGTAAAACATTTGTGAACAGTGCAGCCACTCCCTAGTGTCAGGGAAAGAAGGAGGGTGTGGAAGTTAGTCTCCTAAAAAGAAGCTTGTCTGATCGATTTTGATACAGGGTTGAACCTTGTAATTGGAAGTGAAATTTACCTTCCTGTGATGGGCCAAACCTGAAGTCCACGTAACATTTTCTTTGTTTTCCAAGCAGTAGTATCACAAAAGAACACTGTTTAGTACCCATCAATTCGAAACTGTTAATGTTCCCTGGAGGAAGGGGTCTTTACAGAGCTGAGCAATTACCTGAATCAGCTCTCACAGAGCTTTGGGAATAGCTCGTCTGGCTATATGTGAACCTCACCCTACCTTTTTCTGTACTGATCTGACCTTTAATCCTTGCATTGGCAAGAGCCTGACTGCTCTCCTTCCAGCTCACAAATCTATTCATTTCCCTTCGTCTTGATATGGCAATGCTCCTTCAGTCCCTATAACAAAGGGATCAGAATGAGGGAGAATAACTTGGCCCATTTTTTTTTTTTACCAATGACCTCTTTGAAATTAGACTTCTGAGATCATACCTCTAGAATCCTTTTCTACTTCTAAGTTGGAAAAGAAGACCATTACCTGCTTATGTTGGTCCTTTTGAATAGGTCCCTACATGTGTGACTTTGCATCAAATCTTAAAATGGAACCTATTTTCTTATTATTAGCTGAATTTCTATATTTTAATGATATAGTGTATTTCTCATTTATCAGTAGCATTTTATATAAGACCAAACTCATAATAACAAGTATTCTGTGTGGGTTCCATAACCACTAGATATTTTTTCATTTAATCCTTATAATGACCACTGATAGTAAGGAGAGTGTGTACTTAGATTGTATGACCACATGTTAGTCTTCTGCCTAATCAGGGTTCTATCATCTATTTGTTGTTGTCTTAAACTTTATTAAGTACATTCATGGGAGTTGAGAGCCTTTCTATGTCTTTGATCATTTTGACATACACACTTGCTGGCAGTATTCGTGTTTTGGCCAAGGTACTTTGCTTGTTGATAGTCATGCATAGTTATAGATAGTCACTTACCAAAATAGAATGCATGCTCTGCAGTCTCCAAACAAGAAACCTAAGGGGCATGTTGAGTTCATTTGCTTGCTTTGTCTTTGGCTGTAGAACCTGTTTTCACTGATTTAGTATTACCTTCACTCGTTCCATTCTTATATCCAAACCCTATATGAGCTGTAAATCCATTTATTGTCTCTCTTTTCAGAGTTCATGTACATGTACGTGTCTTTGTAGTTTCAAATATGCTGGTGATTGAGAAAAGATTAACTTAAGGAACATATTTTCATGCCCATCCATTTTGCCAACAGGGGGAACAGGCCCTTCATCTGATGCTGGCTGGGGATGTATGCTGCGCTGTGGGCAGATGATGCTGGCTCAAGCCCTCATCTGCAGACACTTAGGAAGGGGTGAGTTCCATTTGCTCTACAAATGGTTTCAGAGATGTAGGCTATCTTACTTGTTGCCATTAGTTTAAGAACAAAACTGCAGGTCCTGAATTGCTTTGTAAAAGACAGACGCTGTCTTAAAACACTAAACAAAACAAAAACCTGTGACCATGGTAGTTTACACCCATAATCCCGTTGCTTAGATGGCCAAGGCAAGAGAACTGCTGTGAGTTCGAGGCTAACTTGGCCTGCATACTAAATTTCCAACCAGCCTGGGCTATAGAGCAAGACCAGTTTCAATAAACAAAACAAAACAAAACAAACAAAATCAAATGAAAAGATAACAAAGAAAACAGGAAGAAGGGTGTGGTGAGCAGTGTGTTTCTTGATTCTTTTTAATATGTCCATGAAGCTCAGGATGTGAGTGACCTAAAAGGAAGTGTTTAATAAGGAAGCTAGTGCTATTCTGGTTTTGGTTGACTGCGTCTGGTCTGTTTGATATCGAAGAAATCCTTAAATTCGCTTCCTCAGGAGGTGGCTTCATTAGTTAAGAACCTTCTGGTAATTCTTGTTTTTGTGTTCGCTGGGACATATATGCGTGCTTCTTTATGGACCCCTGTGGGATGACCTTGGATGGACACCCATTCAGACATTCGAATCTAAGTCCACTTTCCTATGCTCTTAAGCAGCCGACCTTGCTGGCTGTTATTAATCTTACTCTGCAGACTCACCCGTCCTGTGCCAGATTTTGGAGAGGACCTGGAACAGGCTGGGGAGTTTTAGAGTTAACTACCTTCCTGCCAGAATTTGGGATATTCTGTGCTTGCTTTCCCTGTGTTCTGTCATCATTTCTAGCTCACAGGTGGGAAAACTGAGGTTCATGGCAGAGAAGGGATTTGTCCAGGGCGAAGCAGCATAGATGTTAGAATATAATGCTGATACTCTGACTCTGTATCTAGCAAGGATTGTGCATACTTCTTACTCTAGATAAATCAACATTTTATTAGCACATATTAATTGTACAAGGTAGTAGGTTTTATTGTGACATTTCCATACATTGTATATATTTCAATCTTATATGTAGCTCAGGTGGTCCTAGAACTGATCCTGTAATCCAGATTGGCACCAAATTAATTCATGATCTTTCTGACTCTATCTCCCATCCCAGAGCACTGATATTATAGGTCTGTGCCACCATGCCTAGCTGTTTGCATGTATGAAGGGGTGTGTGTGTGTGTGTGTGTGTGTATCTGTGTGTGTATCTGTGTGTGTCTGTGTGTGTGTAGGCCAGAGGTTAACATATCCTCTTTAAATCCCTTTCCACCTTACTTTTGAGAGAAGGTCTCTCACTGAACCTGGAACTTCCTGATTTTGCTAGACTGGCTGGCCACCCAGCCCCAGGGATCCTTCTGTCTTTGTCTGTCTAGCACTGGATTATAGGCACATATTACAACCACACTGAGTATTTACATTGGTGCTAGGTTTCCAAAGTATGGTCCTCATGTTGGCAAGCACTTTACCAACTGAATCAACTCCCTTCTGTTTTGTGGAAAGAAGAGTCTTGCTGTATATAGCCTACGTTAATCTTGAACTCAAAATACAGTCTAGGCTGGCCTTGAGCTTGAAAGGTTCCTGCCTCAGTCTCCTCAATGCTGGAATTATATATAGTATTTTTTCTTTCTTTTCTTAGTATACAATTTTAAAAAACACTTCCTTAGCAATGAATTGTGTATATTATTTCCACATAAACTCTTGAATGTTGGAATAGCACTTCCCCTCATGAGACCTGTTGGTAATGTTGCCAGAATGAAAGGACAAAAGCCATTGCTGATTGTGGAGAGATGAGACACTATGACATCTGAGTTATAAGCCTCTTGGTGTGGCTTCCAGGAAATACCTGTGTGATACTGTTGTTATGCAATCCTTATCCAGCTGGGGCAAGTTAATTCTCTACTTAGCTTCATCTTCAGTTTTTAACTTTCCCCCACACACCAGACAAGTGATCTCCCATGTAGCTAGCTAAACCCCTAGCCCTGGCTTTTATTTCATACCCACCAATCCTTAGAAGTTGACAGCTTTGCAGCATCTGCTATCTAAATGTAGAATACTTAGGAACACCTTATTGTTCCTGCATTCTGGATGTAGTTCTTTTGTTTTTCTTCTAATTTAATGCCTGGTAATAAGCAGTTGTGATTTATTTATTTATTTATTCTTTTTTATCCCTCCACAAAAGATTGGAACTGGGAGAGACAAAAAGAACAACCCAAAGAATACCAAAGGATACTCCAGTGTTTCCTAGATAGAAAAGACTGTTGCTATTCAATTCATCAGATGGGTAAGATCATCAAATTTCCAGTTTCAAAGTATGCCTATCAACTTTTTCTTCCTCTTGCTTATATATGGCTGCACTAAGTTGTCCGTCTACTTTTTTCCTCAGAGGAAAAAAATAAAATCAGGAGTCTGTGGCTCATGAAATATATTTTGCTAATATGTTAATTTTTCCACATAAAACAGCACAAATGGGTGTAGGAGAAGGGAAATCAATTGGCGAATGGTTTGGACCAAATACAGTTGCACAGGTGATAAAGTAAGTAACTGTCTGGCATCTCCTCATTCTACTTGCTCTTTATGTTCCCATCCCCAGCCCGCTAAACCTCTCATCAGCTTAAGTATGTTTGCCATCCTCCCCTTCCTGCTAAGCCATCAAACATCTCTACCATTTTGTTCACATACTTCTTTGATGTGGA
The DNA here is from genome assembly GCA_019843855.1 of Hylomyscus alleni. NCBI lineage: Eukaryota > Metazoa > Chordata > Mammalia > Rodentia > Muridae > Hylomyscus > Hylomyscus alleni. The sequence goes on along the minus strand of JADRCC010258348.1, from coordinate 2,646 downwards.
TAACATAGACCTCTGTCTTTATATATCAGAACTGCAATCACTGATATCTGTATATGTGGCTATACTCCAGGACTCTGTTTCTGTTTCTCACCCTACAGATGGATGCTCATGTGCCAGGGAGCCATCAGCCTGAGGGTCTTTTGAATTTAAAAGGCTCATACTAAGTGGCACAGGCTTAACTGGCATAGGCAAGAAATAGATCCCGATCCTGTATAGTATTAAAGACAAGATGGCTCAGTGGGTAAAGGTGCTTGCTGCCGAGCCTGATGAACTGAGTTTGATCCATGGTGGATGGAGAGAACCAACCCACGCAAGTTGTCCTCTGACCTTCACACATAAAGCATAATGTTACTGCCCCTTAATTAAAATATGCTTTTTTAAACCTCATCAGTTCATTTAGCATTTATTGGGTGCCTTTACTATGTTATGCACTGGATATACAGAAATAACAGAGACACAGTCATTGCCTCAAGGAATTTGCAGCCTATTGGAGCATAAACATCCCATTGTCATCTGTTAGTAGGTTTAAGGTGATACTTTTTTTTTTTTTTTACATTCTACAATTTGTCTTCTAGCACAAGAGATGAGGTAGAGAGGTCAGGTTGTAAATGGGGTGAGTATCGTTAGTACTTACATCTTCAAGCCATCTTATCTCTTGTAGTTCTCTCCTTCCTGATGGTCTGCCAGTAAAGGAAAACCCACTGAAGGCAGAAACTGTATTTGTTTTGTCACAGTTGCCCATAAAACTGCCTACTATGTATAAGCAGTCAGTAAGTGCTCAATGAATAAGTGGAATTGGCAACTAGAGCCTGGGACTAGATCTAGGGAATCAGAAGATGGAGACCATTAGGACTCCTTTGCTACAGCATATTTCTATTTCTGGGTATTATGGCCTCGTATTCAAAATTTGAAATTTGGTTTCTACTGAGTACATGCCACTTTTTCACCATCCTAGAGTAAAATAGTAATAATAATACTAGTTAGTAAAACCAGTGACCATAAATTATGTCACTATTATTCTGAAGAAGTTAATGAATTAAAATTAGTAAATTAAAACTGTAACAGGGCTGAGGAGATGGCTCAGTGGATAAGGTTCTTGCAGTACAAGCATAAAGACCTAAGGTTACATCAAGAGGCCATATAATTAATAGAAGAGCTATGAGCATATAACCCATAAGCCCATCACTGGGAGACAGACACAGGAGGATCCCAGGGACATATATGTAGTGTTAGGGATTGGATGGATGGACTCAGGGCCTTAAACGTCAAGTACTTTGCCACTGAACCACAAAAGTCCCCAATATATATTTTAATGACATTATTTTTAGTTTTTTAGAGGAAAAACAATAATTTAGAATGTCTTTTAGTTAAGGAAACAAAATGTGTTGGGATTTTCAGGACAGATACATAGATGACATATTTTTTTCTTCCAGTAGGAATTTTGCCATTTGGTGAGGTAGATTCTTCCATTTTATAAAGCAGAATCTTCTTTTAGAAGTTCAGATACAGTGGCTCTGTGGTAATCTCTAAGGCCCTGGGCATGAAATGTTTTAGAGCTCTGTCAAAGAAACCAGAGCTAACCAAGCACACACTTCTTTGTGGTCAGCTGAGTGGGACATGACATGAGTAATCTGGGAATACGTCGTACCATTTCCCACTGATGTTCTCATCTTTTCCAATTGTGATTTCATCATATGTTGCTTCACAGAAAACTTGCTTTATTTGATGAATGGAATTCCTTGGCTGTTTATGTTTCAATGGATAACACAGTGGTCATTGAAGATATCAGTAAGTTCCTGGACTGTTAACCTTCTCATGGATGGTTGTAGTCCCTTTTTGAATTCAGAAATCTGGAGCTCAATAGATACTGTGGCTCACTCCACAGGGACAGGGAGCCTAGGAGAGTAGAGCGGCCCTGTTCCCTTCCTTTCCAGTCTCCTGAAAGGGAAAAACTTCGCTGTAAAGAAGTTCTGATGTCTATAATCTGTTGAATCACAAGTAGCTGGCTCTTAGATACTAGCCATTGCCCTGACCTGCTTTTTTTTGCCATTAAAGTTAGAAAAACCCAAATATACAGTCCCTGACTCCAAGTTCCTCAAAGACTAATTTAGAAATGAGATTCTTGGAATGAGCTCAGAATACCTGTTGGACACTAAGAAAATGCTCAGTGTCCAATCTAGAGATCAAGGATCTGAATGAATAGCCTGTAATTCCCATGGGAAGTGAGACTGGTTGGTTCTTAGTGGCAAAGGAGAGGGGCCTCCCAGGCAGGGAGAGCAGCTTGCAAGGTCCCTGTGTTTTACCGTTGGAAAAGGTCCTAGTGCTAGATAGTCCCAACTCATCCAGATCTCTTGCCTTCTGTTTCTAGAGAAAATGTGCTGTGTTCTTCCTGTGGGTGCTGCCGATACAGCTGGTGAGAGCCCTCCTGATTTTCTGACTGCTTCCAATCAGAGTAAAAGCACCTCTGCCCCATGCCCAGCCTGGAAACCCCTGCTGCTCATTGTGCCCCTTCGCCTGGGCATAAACCAAATCAATCCTGTGTATATTGAAGCATTCAAAGTAAGTCTCCTTTTTTTTTTCTTGAACCCATTGCTGCCTGCTCATCACACTGCACATGTCAGCACAGAGATCCGTGAGCAGCAGTCC
>JADRCC010258344.1:0-10942 GCA_019843855.1 Hylomyscus alleni | reverse complement strand
AAAAAAAAAAAAAAAAAAACCAAAGAAGAAGAGTATGGGTATTAACAAGATAGAGGGAGGAAAAGTTAGGAAGATGTACTGCTCAGAATCTTCCATTTGATTTGTGCTGATGGAGACAAGAGGTCCTCGGTGGTTTTATTCTGGGTGTCCCTGTACTTTGCTGTCGTTTGTTAATGGAACCCTGTTGAGGTATGATCTTATTCCAAGTTGGAGAGTTCCCTCTCCATTCCTGCTGATGGAAGGATGGAGTTGACTTGAGCAATGATGATCTTGTACTGAGCATATAAGACTCTGTTGGACTCGGCTGGAGCTTCTTGAACTCTGTTGAAGATGGCTTCAAAGCCAAGAAAGGAACAAATAATTTATATCTGAAAAAAATCACTTATAACAGCAAAAGTATAAAAATATGTAGAATGACATTTCACACAAACAAGTATAAGATCTGCATGGAGAAAATGTTTTAAAGGTTAATCTAAGACATTAAAATAAAATTAATTGTACTTTGGCTTTAGAGTTCCTGGTCAGCAATTAAATGCAGGCATTTAAGCATTGAAAGATCCAACCTTAGAGAGATGGAAAAGCTCCTCACAAAGATACACTTTCTATAAAAGTCACAAGAAAAAAATATAAATGAATTTGACAAACATTGTAAAATTATACATAGAAAAAGAAATGCATAAAAACATATAACATCATTGAAAAAAAAGATTGAAAGGTTCTGACATACAACAAAACATTAAATATAAGAATTATATATTATATACTATATAATATATAATATTAATAAAATACTATAATATAGCATATATTTTATAATACCCAAATATAATCAATATAATATGCATACTGTAATAAATGCAAAGTTTACTATTGCCACAGAATAAAAAAAATATCACCAATGGAATCTCCAGAAAGAAAAATATGTATAATGTTACTCTGATTTGTATATAAGGTACTCTGATAAGATGTTTTTGAAGTCTTGGTGGCTGCCTATTAGATCCAATCCTTGAGAGGCTGTGCCAGAGCCTGGACAGTACAGATGGGGATGCACACAGCCAACCATCAGACTAAGCGCGGGGTCCCCAGTGGAGGAATTAGGGGAAGGACTGAAGGAGCTGAAGGGGTTTGCAACCCCATAGGAAGAACAACAATATCAACCAACCACACTCCCACAAATCTCTCAGGGACTAAGCCACCAACCAAAGAGTACATATGGAGGGACCCATGGCTCCAGCTGCATATGTAGCAGAAGATTACCTTCTTTGGCATCAAAGGGAGGAGGGAGAACACAGTGGATCTAAAGAATCTGATCTAGCTAATCATTTATCTACTAGTAGGTCATAACTTGATGTTTTCAGGGATGGTAGGAAATATCAGAGGTGGATATAGTCAGAGGAAGTGGGACCCTGTGAGTATGTCCTTGAGAGCCTCTCTGTCTTTTTCAGCTCTCTAATTCAATGAGGTAAGCAGCTATGCTCTATCTATATATTCTCTTGCCATGTTGTTGTCCCTCTCAACAGAACAGGGTCATGCAGACCTGATGACCAGAAACTCTAAACCAAAGTATAATTTTCTTTCTTTTAAAACATTTTTCTCAGATATTTGTTACAAAAATGAAATAGCAACACATTTTGATAATAGTTAAATGACAAAGACGTACTAGAAATTGGGGGGAAAAGCACCACCTAAAAAATTGTGGTAAACAAATAAAGATAAAGTTATATTTTCACTATACTCTATGTTAAAATATCAACCCTGACATAATTAAATATAGAAACCCATTAATTGTATTAAGAGATATGCTGCCTATAGAAATGTGTGTGAGGTTCTTTTCCTATTCTGTTCAAAGTAGAAATGCAAACTCTAGAGATAACAGTAAGGACAACACTATGGGACCAAAAGAAATAAATAGAATGGCAAGCTGACTAGGAATGACAGCACTGAAGAAATACCACAGAAGGCAGCAAATTTTAACATTTCTATCTATGGAGAGCAAAGAAGGTTACTCAGTCCTGATAAAACAACACAAGATAATATGCTCTTAGATCCTAAGACATTCAAGCAAGAAATCACACAGAAAATCTCTATGTATGTGAGAATAATCTAGCATGATTGTTGTCAGCTGACTGATTATGAGGGTTGATTTAGTTCATTTGGTTGTGATTGTCCGTTCTTCCCTCACCACTCCATGAGCATCCCATCTGAAATTGCAGTCAGTTGAGCATGACCTACTCCACAGATAAGTCACAGGTATGTGAGTAGCTTCCATCACCTACTAAAACCTCAAAACAAGCTCATAAGAAATTATGAAAAATCTTCCTGCCTCTTCTTCCACATTGCTCACTGAAACTTCAGGGAAGGTGTTTGTTGAAGGACTAGATGATCCCACTTTCTCTACCATTTCCAGATGTGAGTCTCTATGTTAATTATCATCTATTTCATGAGGAAGCATCTCTTAGAACTCTTGAGCCAAGCATTGATCTAAGGACAAAGCATTATGTCATCAGAAGTCACTTTATTACAATATTCCCTTAGCAGAATAATAGTACTAGGTTTTCCTCAAGCCGAAGAACTATATAGTCTCAGGTTTTGGGACACAATAGCAATGTCAGGAATGAGTTCCATCTCATGAAATTAACCTTAAACCCAATCAGAATGGTTGGTTATCTCCATTACATTTTTGCCACTCTTGTCCCAGGCCACGTGTAGGTGGCAGGGTTGGTAGCTGGGTGGTATTGATTACTACCTTTTTCCTCCTACATTTGCAGAGTACCTTCCAGCACCATGAAAGTCAGCAAGAGTGAGGCTCCTAGTTGAAGAACAGCTCATCTCGATTGTAAGACTCAGAGATTGTGGAAGACCATAAGGAGACAGCATCTCCCAGACACAACAGGACCAATGTACAGATGAACTCACAGAAACTGCACAGGATTAATCCAGAGAAGGGCCCCAGCACTGAAAGAGGGAAGTGGACACAGGTCCTGCTTTTAATCAAGTAGCTATCTGCAACTGATACCTGCTGTTAGTTAATGGAGTATCACTGGGTATATCAACTATATTTCAGAACAAGGTCCATGTCCAAGACAATTTGGCCAAGGCAAAATGAACTCCAAAGATTTTCTGTGGACTTTTTGTTTTATTTTGTGGGGTGGGGAGGACTTTTGTCTTATTTTTCCTTTGCTTTGATTTTCAACCGTTCTAGAATTTTTTTTATTGAAAGATAGAGAGAATGAACATAAAGGTGGATGGGTAGGAACATAAAGAGTATCCTGGATGGGTTGGGAGATGGAAACAAATATAATTTATTTTTTAAAGCAAATTTAAATTTGAAAAGATAGGGAAAGTAAAGTCTCTAAACATAGAGATTGAAACAGAATGTTGTTAAAATAATCTACGAGACAAAAAAGAAAATCCAAAAGAAATTGCAAGTAAAAGATATATAACTGAAAGAAAACACAAATACTATACACTAAAATAGGAGATTAACCTAAGCAATGCTGAGAAAATAGTGTTGCTTGTCCTGTAGACTATAAAATAGCTCAATCGATAACATGACTTCTTACCTCAAAAACATCAAAATAAACTTATAAAATAAAATTAAAAGCAGAAAATACTGACATTAAAACAGGAAAACACCATTTAAGTTTAATGAATGAAAATACTAGTTCTTTAAAAAGAATCAGTAAAACTGATAAACATCCTTGTAACAAGATGAACAACAGTAATGAAGAGGAGACTCAAATCAAGGGCAGCAAGAATGGAGCAGAGGGGCTCCCAATGGATCCTGCCATCGTTAAAAGGAGAGGGAGAAGTAGTAATTACTTTATGACTCCAAGATAACTTAGAAGAAACAGAATAATTCTTCAGATGACCCAGACAGCCAGAACTCATCTAGATAGAAATAAACCCAATAAAACTATAGGATTATTAAAGAAATTGCATTAGTAATTTAAGTGCCCCAAAAAAGAACTCAAGAGGTTCAAGCAGTCTTATTTGTGAATTTACCTAATTTTTCAAAAACAAATTGATAACTACTCAACGATAAACATTAACAAGTTAATGAACCATACAACAGCTTGGAGGAATCTCGGAGAAATTATTATGTTTCAAAGATCAACATTTCAGAGTAAAATTAGGCAAAAATTTATGAAATGTTATTTCATAGTAGCTAGAGTATAAATTGCCTATAGTAGAAAAATACATGTTCCATGAAATAACTAGAAAAATAAAATTAATTCATAATGATGCAATATACTTTACTCATTAGTCTGATAAAAATAAAGAACCCTGGCAATATCAAGAGTTGGAAAAGGTGTACAAGAAAAACAATTCTACACATAAGTTCGCAAATATGTCCAAATGTTTGAAAGAATAATGCTGTCTTTTTAAATCCTTATCCTAATTCCACACCTAAGTTCATTTCCTATAAAATTTCTTCTATGATGTCCAGTGAGATGTACAAAATAATATTTATGAAATAGTCATTAGGTTATGATTTGGAGTCAGCCTGAATATTATGAATAATTAAACAGAGAAATAAATGTGAATTGAATTACAGCCATGTTTTTCAGGAAAAAGTAGCAGAAACAAAACAACACAATAAAGACAAGTTACAAGAGACTACATACACAGCATATAATTTTTATACATGTTTCATCTATTTACATTACATTCAAATGCATAATATAAATCTTTATTCACATGATTTTAGTATATTTAATGTGTAAATCCATAATTTTCATGGATTTGTATCTTGAAAGAAATAGTGTACTTTACAGTTGCTATTGAGGATTTTCTCTTGCTATTTTTTTCAGTTTATTTTTATTTATTTGTTTAATTATTTAATTATTTTGGCTTTCTGAGAAGATTTTGTTGTGTAAACCAAGGTACCCATGATCTTTCTTGATCCTCCTATTTCAGGCTCCAAAGAGCTGAGACTACTGCTTTGAACAACCATGCCTACTGGTATTGACATTTCCACAGTGACACAAGTCCTGAACATTTCCCAACTGCGAGCTCATTTTTGTGGATTCTGCATGATCCACAACTATAAATTTATAATTCAAAATAAACAATTAAGTTTAAATCTGAGAATTATCACACTTTCTTACTTGCTTATATTGTGACACATTTATTCTCAGTACATAAACATGATATATTTAGCATAATATAATAACTTGTATTTATTTAATTTTCTATCCAAGAAATAATTATAAACAAGTTGACTTAATCCTTATCAATTTTCTGCAGCATATTATGAATAAATATTGTGTTAATTTATTTCCTTGGGGATTTATAAATGAATTATTTCAACTTTTGAAGACATTCAACACCATTTTTTAATCATTAGCATGAAAATTCTCACTTGGACCTCATCACAGACTTCATAATGATTTCCATGTTTTCAAACTCTGAAACAATGAAAACTAATTTCTTACTAATTTTACATATTCAAAATATGATGATCTCACATTACAAAACAATGTATAAAATTACTGGAAGAATGCCAACTGAATATTTAGCTAATGCCATAGTAACAAATTTACTACAGCATAGTATAGTAGCAAATTTACAGCCACATATAGAAGTTCCATACTGTACTAACATTAACTACAACAATACAAAAAGTACAGCTGTACCCAGAGAGAGTGGCGTAACTGCTTCCTGACCCCACAATCCTGCCTCTCACCAAGATATCTCCTCTAATTAGTGACATAGGGTCCGCCCCCAAGACCCATGCCAGCTGAGGCCCCCACAGAGCTTAGCATACATGGGATCTGTCCCACACTGCTACAGCCTCAACATCCTACTGGGTGATGCATGTACAGTACACCCATACCCATCAGTATGCCCTGCCCACTTCATATCCCTTAACCAGAAGGACTGCTCTAACCAGGGACAGAGGAGCCTGCTCTAACCAGAGATAACACTTCCTACCTCCCAAGGGGCTCTAAGCCAGAACATACCTCCCTCCAAAGACACCTGTTTGAATAAAGAAAAAAGGAAAAAGAAAAAAGAAAGGAAAATAACCAAGCCAGTTAACACCAGAGACAACCAGATGGCAAAAGGTAAGCAAAAGAAAATCAGCCCAAGGCAATGCAATTGGGCATCATCTGGACCCAGATCCCATACCACTATTCACAGATGATATGATAGCATACATACATGACCCCCAACATTCTACAAGAGAACTACTACAGCTGATAAACACCTTCAGCAAAGTGGCTGGATTTAAAATTACCTCAAAGAAATCAGTAGCCTTCCTTTATACAAATGACAAACCATGGAGAAAGAAATTAGGGAAACACCACCCTTGACAATAGCCATAAATAATATAAAATTTCTTAGTGTAACTCTAACCAAGCAAGTGAAAGGTCTGTATGACAAGAACTTTAAGTCCCTGAAGAAAGAAATCAAAAATGATCTCAAAAGATAGAAAAGTTTCCCATGCTTATGGATTGGTAGGATTAAATTGAAATAGTGAAAATGGTCATCTTACCAAAGCAATCAACACATTCAATGCAATTTCCATCAAAATTCCAACAGAATTCTTCACAGACATGTAATAGCAATTCTCAACTTATATGAGAAAAACAAAATAAAACAAAAAAATCTGGAAAACCAAAACAATTCTGAACAATAGCCTCGAATAGATTGGCACAGGGGAAATTTTCCTGAACAGAACACCAGTGGCTCAAGCTCTAAGATCAATAATTGATAAATGGGACCTCTTGAAACTGAAAAGCTTCTATAAAGCAAAGGACACTGTCAATAAGATAAAACTGCAACCTACAGATTGGGAAAAGAACTTCATTAACCCTGTCAGATAGAGGGCTAATATCCAAAATATATAAAGAACTCAAGTTAGACTCCAGAAAACCAAATAATCCAATTAAAAAATGGGGTGGCAGAGGAGTGGATAGAGGGTGGTGTTATGTTGGGAGGGACATGAAGAAGTGAAGGGAGAGGAAATCGTGGTTCAGATATAAAGTCTGAGATATGAATAAAATAAATAAATTATTAAATACAAATATTGAAAATGAAAGTACATAAAAATGGGGTACAGAGCTAAACAGAGTCTCAACAAGATCTCAAATGGCAGAGAAGCACTTAAATAAATGTTCAATATCACTATTCATCAAGGATATTCAAATCAAAACAATCATGAGATTCCACCTTATACCAATCAGAATGGCTAAGATCAAAACTCAAGTGATAGTACATGCTGGTGAGGATGTGGAGAAATAGGAACACTCATTACTGGTGGTTTTGCAAAGGGGTACGACCACTTTGGAAATCAATCTGGCCATTCTTCATAAAATGAAAATAGTTCTACCTTGAAGACCCAGCTATACCACGCCTGGGTATATACCCAAAAGATGCTCTACCATATCACAAGAACACATGCTCCACTATGCTCATAGCAGCCTTATTTATAATAGCCAGAATCTGAAAACAACCCAGATGTCCATCAACTGAAGCATGGATACAAAAAATGTATATCATTTAAAAAATGATATACTACTCAGCTATAAAAAAGGAGGGACATCATGAATTTTGCAGGCAAATGGATGAAACTAGAAAAATATCATCCCAAGTAAGGTACCCCAAACCCAAAAATCACATTATGTGGTATGTACTCACTGATAAGTGCATATTAGTCAAAAAGTTCAGAATACCCATGATACAACTAACAGATCATATAAAGCTTAACAAGAAAGAAGGCCCAAGTGTGGATACTTCAATCTCACTTAGAGCAAGGAACAAAATAATAATGGGAGGCAGAGGGAGGGAGAGACCTGGGTGGGAGAGGAGAGGGGGGATGAAAAAGGGGGGCATTAGAGAAGCATAGAGGCCCAAGAGAATAAATAGAAAAAGGCGGCAGGGGGGGGGGGGTTGGAACCTCTAGAAAAGAAAGTCCCAGACACCAGGGATATGATAGGCTCCCAGGGCCAATGGGGATGACCTTAGCTGGAATGTCCAACAGTGAGGTGATAGAACCTAAGGAGATCACCTCCAGTAGATAGACATGGCTCCATTTTAGACATGAACTCACCCACCCATTTTCAAAAGTATTGACCCAGAATTGTTCCTGTCTAAAGGAAATTCAGGAACAAAAATGGAGCAGAGATTGAAGGAAAGGCCAATGAGTGACTGGCCCAACTTGGGATCCATCCCACCTATAGGCACCAAACCCAACGCTATTACTGCTGCCGTGTTGTGCTTGCAGACAGGAGCCTAGCATGACTCTCCTCTGAGAGGCTCTATCACCTGCTGATTGAAGAGGATGCAGATACTTATAGCCAAGCATTGGATTGAGGTTGGAACCCCTGTGAAAGAGTAAGGGGAAGGACTAATGGAACTGAAGAGGATGACAACTCCACAGGAACACCAACAATGTCAACTAACCTAGACCCCTGGGAGTTACCACAGATTGAGCCACCAACTAAAGAGCATATTTGAGCTGGTCTCAGGAACCTAGCACATATATACCAGAGGGCTGCCTTGTCTGGTAAGACCCTGACGTTGAAGAAACCATATATTTTAGAGGCAGAACATAGAAAAATCAATCTCAAACAGACAAGGTAACTTCCTCCTTGCTAGGTACTTTTCACAGTGCCATATTGGACCCTTCATGATGCAACCACCACTTGTCAGGCAATATTTGCCCACTGGTTCAATAGTAGCATAACTATTAATAGAGTTACTAACCACTTTATGATGGGATTTGAGGCCCAATTTACAGGTGATGATTTTATGCCTAGTGTAGTATGCCTGGTCCAGGCCCACACCTTAGAGATCATAGGGTCTATGGAAGAACATGCTATTAATTTGCTAAATGATCATGCTGTCAAACTGCCTTCTAAATATTATGTGTATGCCCATAGACCTGGACTACTCTCAGCCTTGATGAGAGAAACTTGTTTCTAAAGTGGGTAGCAGTTAGTAGAGGGATGCAGAATTGGCTAAAGTGCTGAGGACAAGAATGTAAGAGCTCAGAGTGAAATGTTATCATCGGGACATGCCAGAGCTAGCACAATGTGACCTTGTAGCACTGTGGTTGTATGCGCCAGGCTTAGACAAGATCTAGCCAGCCAAATCCTGCCTTAGATGGGATAGATTATCTCCAGGCTTCATACGATACAGAGGAGCTATTGCCTATAGATAGCTACTGGAGGAGGAAGAATCACTTTGTTTGGGTTTGGTTTAAAGATGTGGTCAATGGGACATTTTCTATGCTCCAGTGTATGTGCCCACATTCATCCAAATATGGGCAGCACTGATTGAACTTAATGAGTTATCAAAAGAAAAAAAAGACACGAAGTCATGGGTAGTTGTGATGAGGGAACTTAGGAGACACTGGAGAAGAGAAATCAAGGTAGATAATAATTGATCATATTTCATATTATACATGTGTGAAACTCTCAGAAATAAACAATTTTAATTAAAGTATCATTTATGATACCCCAGTAAATAACCTTTTCTACAGAAATGTCATCATTACTTGAGTACAAATTCTCTTGGAAGAACTGTGCTAGCCCATTTGAAGCCAGGGATTCCTACCGGTGCTCCCATGATTGACAGGTCTACTTTTCCGAGTTGTGCTTAGCAGTGTCCCCTTTCACTCAGTCCTTCCTGCTGCTCACCCAGTATAGGTGATTTCACCAGGGACCTTAAAAATAATCTCTACTTCCAGAAAAGGGTTAAACAACTTCTTGGAACAGAAGCCTGCCTACTTGACCTACTTCAGCCAAGAGAGAAACTGTGGCTCTTTCCAGAGGTACCTGAGACACCTACCTCTCAAGGTGCAGATCCCTGATTATCTCTGCATAATACTGAGCACAGAGCCTAGTTGCCTTCATAGTATGCCTTACTGTGTGTGGGGGGGACCCTTTCCCTAAAGCAGTGGTAAAACAAGAGGTGACTAGTGTGAATCCTGAACGTGGCTCGGGAGCCTCCCGCTGGTTTCCCTGTTGTACAGATGGGATAGCTGTTGTCTGTTGATGCTTGGGCATCTGGTCACACATGGACCATATTTCAGTCTTTGTCTTGGGTACTGGATGGAGAAGTGGATGATCTCTGAGGAGTAGAATGTCAGAAGCAGGCTTCTCTTGGCACTGCCAGCGAGGATGCTGATCTGAATGGAAAATTCTTCACTGATGCATTCATAAAGAACCAGGGGCTGCTGGACTGTCATGGGGAGTCCAGGTACTACTTCAGCCCTGAGGTCTGATGTTAGAGGGTTAGCCTGGTGAGGATTCCCAACAGGGCTCATACAGGACTAGATATTGGGAAGCAGTGGGGGAAGGAAAAAACCCAAAATTTAAAAGAATGAAAAGTATTCCTGTACACATTCCATTCAAAATTATAATTGTTTATGTTTGATGAATTTATAAATGGTACCTGTTGTAGATGAAAGTACTCACATTTATTTCTACTTATTGTACAATTAAAATGCAATTCTAAATTGAAAAACAAAGAACTGTGCTAGAGAAGAGGATGTATATATATTTTACTTTTAAATACTGACCAAATTTTACGGTACCTTATTCTTCACAGATAAGAGAGATGGATACCTGTAAGTGACCTAATATCCATGTTTATACAGGTAACAAAAGGAAGATTTGAGTTTCAAATATAGATCAGTCTTCAAAGTCCTTCACATGGCTGGACAGCATCTGCCAACTTGTATGCTGGAACATGCTAGTAGAAGCTGCTCTGAAGGGAATGGCATATGATAGCTAACTTATAAAAGGAAAAGTTACAAAAGAACTAAAGGAAGCCTTTAAACAATAGCACTTTGTTCTCTTAAGAAAATATTGGGGAAACAGGCAACCTCAGGAAATAAGAGGTTGGAGGGGAAACCCTCCAGAATGCACCAGAGACCTGGGAGGTAAAGAGACTCTCCAGAATCAAAGGGAGGGACCTTAGATGAAATGCC
>JADRCC010258339.1:0-11636 GCA_019843855.1 Hylomyscus alleni | reverse complement strand
AAAAACAAAACAAAACAAAACAAAACAAACACTCACCAGGCCTGCCCTCATAATTTGAGCAACAGGTAGTATGTGGCCTGGGAACACAGTTTTCTAGGTGGCTCCCCCCGCCCCCGTGATGAAGATGTAGCAGCCCTAGGTGCCACACCCAGAGGACCATGTGCATCTTCCTAGGTATCATCCAAGTTGTCTAAGAGACTTGAGTTGAGGTAACGTAAGGTCTCTCCACCTATTGCTTTAAAGGAAATGTAGAAAGCAAATAAAATTCTGACTATCACTGTTTTTAAAAATAGCAATTGAGGGGCTGCAAGATGGCTCAGTAGAAAAGTACTTGCCACACAAGCATAAGGACCTGAGTTCGATCCCCAGGTTAAAAAAAAAAAAAAAAAAAACCTTGTGGTGAGTTATGGTGGTACACTCTTAAAGTTCAAGCACTGAAGACTGGAACATCTCTGAGGCTCACTGGCCAGAGTGTCTAGCCTACTTGGATCCTAAGGAATGACACCCTAGGATGACATCTGGCCTTCATTTGAACACACACACACACACATGCATGTACATCCATCACACATTTCTATCCTCACACTCCCAAACATGCATATGACACCTCTCCCCACAAACACAAATAGAAATAAAAATAGCCATTCAGATAACACAAATTCTCACACTAGAGTTCCAGGGCACTTGGGGAGGGAGAAAACAAAGAGATCGTTCTTCACAGTGTGCTTCCTGGATTTTAGCAGTTGGAGAGTCACTCCTCGTCTGCTGTTTGTTTCAAGAAGAGATCGAGTCCCACAAAGGCTCAGTGAGTTTTGCTCCACGTACTAAGAGCTGGGCAGAGCCTCAAGATCACAGCTGATTTTTAGTTTTCCTTTGAAATAAAATCCCTGACTCTTTTTCTCGTCCTCACTACAGCAGAAAAAGAGCTAGGCACTTGGCTAAATCAGCCCAAGTGGGGTTCATTAATAGCTAATTCACCATGAATCAGGAAATCACAGTGACCCCTGAAGCAAAACCCATCTGGGAAGGAGGGGTAAGCCCTTACTTATCAACAAATTTGTTGAATCCATATTCCAACATGTTGGCGAGGCATGTGGTCTCCGTGGGCTTTATCTCATAGCCAACAATTTCACTGATCTGCAAAGAAAGGAAGGGGGAACGAGAGGTAGCTGTGGAACATAGTGCTGTCCAATAGAACGGCTGTGAGGATGGGAAGCTTCGTCACCTGCCCTGTCCGCTGTGGTACCACTAATAACACGGCTGTTGAATACTGAAGCTGGGGCTGGTGTTTGAAGGAATGGACTGTTTGTGTTCGATTCATTGCAATCAGCTTACATTCGGCTAAATCGTCACATGGAACTGGTAGCTGCTGAGTCTGACATTGTAGGCCTGGGGGTTCCAGAGGCTGTGGCAGAGCCTCACTCTTTCTGCTGTCTTCAGAGTCTGCCTTCCTATTGATTCATGAGCACCCAAGGTCTGGAACAGGGCCTCAGTTGTACTTCAGGGGCCTATGGAAAGCTCAGTCTGTGATCCAAGCCTCGTGAGTTTGCCGAGTAAAGGGGTGTGGGGGAGCGTCTGTCAGACATGCTTTCCAGTGCTCTGAGCCGAGGATTCCCCTTTAAAAGCTCTCCCTACTCTGAGGCTGTGATCCCAGCTACTCAGGAATCTGAGAAAGGAGAATCAAAGTTTCTAGCCTAGGCTATAGAGTGAGTTCAAGGCCAGCTTGGACAGTTTAGGAGGATCTTGTCTCAAATTTAAAGTGGAAGGTGATTCATGCACAGTAAACCACAGTGCCTAGGTTTAATCCCAGGACTCTCAAAACACAACACAAGAAACGTCCTCCCTGTCCTCTCCAGGGGGGCTATTTGTCAGGATCCCCATCTGCCTTGTGTAATACTTCTTTTGGCTTACCTCCTCAGTACAAATACTCCTAAGACAGCTCTGAGCTGGCCTCTATTAAGTTTGCCTCTATTAGGCTGCCAGAGGATTAGAAAATGCCAGAGCAGAGAGGAGTGTGGGTGCCATGTCACATCCCATCTTACCCTGTGTCCTTGGCACCTGACATTTGGTAGACACCAGTAAGTATTTATGGAAGAAAAGCCTGGTTAAACCAGAGAACTCAATTGGCTTCCAATCTGGGTTCTGGGGACCTCTGGAGGATCAGTATGGTAACAGACTAAGAATAATGAGCATTTATTGAGGGCTCACTATGAACAATATTGTTTCAAGAGCTTCACGCTCTTGCTTTGGTCTCATAGCACCACAGACAGCATGTAATGTGTTACCCTCACTTTATATCCAAGGGATCTGAGCTGGAAGAAAGAGCTTGTCTAAGACCATCCAGTTAAGAAATAGCAGACCTGGGATTTGAATCCAATCCTGACTCTAATCAATGTTTTCCACAAAACTCTAATGTCTCCCAGAGGATTCTTATGTATAATTGTTTGTATTACACTCTGAACAGCTCTGGACAAAGGTAACATTTGGCAAAATTTTACAGAACACAATCTACACAAGTGTTCCTGGTAGCCTTGACCTTTCTCTTATTATTGAAAATGTTTATTTGTGTGTGTGTGTGTGTGTGTGTTTGTATATCACACACACTTGGACATTGTGGTACACACATGGAGGTCAGAGGATGATTTGTAGGAATTGGCTTTCTTCTTCTGACATATGGTTCCTGGGGCTCGAACTCAGGCTGTCAGGCTTGGTGGCAAGTTCCTTTACTTGCTGAGCCATCTTGTTGGCCCCATTTATTCTTTTATACACTAAAATACAGCAACATTCTGACTATCTCTGGGGCAATAGAGAGTTACATAAAGCACTTAGCATAGTAACTGGTCCACAGTGAGGACTTGGAGATTGGCAGGATTTTTAACTTCTTTTTTAAAGAATTACGAATATTGACAAGACATTTGTCTCTCTAATTTTAAGGTCCTTGAACCATAGTGTCAATGTAAACATCAGTCCCTTGTTGTCTCTGAGAATCTCAAACGTGGCTCATCTGAATTGAGGTGTGCTCCGAATGTAGCACCAAACATTTCTTACTGCTGATCTCTAAGTTGGTGAATACAGAAATGATGACATATACTAGTTTAGATAGTATATATCTATAAAATTTATTTTGCTCATTTCCCTTTACTTAATATGTAAAGAATGAACTGGGGATGTGGCTTAGTGGGAGAGAACTTGCCTAGCATGTATGAGGTCCTAGATTCAAACTTCAAAAAAAAAAAAAAAAAGAAAAGAAAAAGTTGCAATCTTTTGTGGCTACTAGAAGCATTAGTATGCTGTGCAGCTGGCTCTAAGGGACAGTACCTCTGAGCTTTAGGGCCAGTTTTGGTCCATAACACTGGTTACCCTTTATCCTGATGTGTTTCCTTGTCCAGTCTTTTATAAACGAAAACAGCAAAACTTTGTTGATATTTAAAGTCTATGACTCAAACACAAGGTGGTAGTTTTTGCCATAAAAGTTCTAATGGCCAGAAACCACACCCCAGCTGTTTTAGGACCCAAGAAGATCTGTCCTCAGGGCTTGAGAGATAACAGGTGGCTTAGTTTTTGGAGCCTTTTGCCAGAACCAGAATCTATGTGAATAGATCTCCTGAGTGAGGTATTAGGACAGGTAATGGTTTTGCCAGACCTGGGCCTGTCGCAGATGTCTCATCCTGAGAGGAGACAATCCACAGTGTATCTGGTGACACATGTCCTTTCTTATCTGCTCAACCTTTTAGGTATCCACTCTAGAGACTCATCCCTTCCTGCCTGGGGCCGCTATTAGTTTTAGTTCCTGCTTTCTTCCTCACTCCTAGGGGTGTCTTAAGCCAAACAGACCCAGATTCCAATCCCTTTCTGGTCCACTAACTGCATGACAAATTATTTAATATTTCAAAGGGTTGTTGAGAATGAAATGGGAGAATTCAAAAATAAAGTCTGCAATATAATGTCTGGGGCCGGTACTTGAGCAGAGAGTACCTAGGGGTGGTGGGGGCTAGTGCTTACTGGAGGACAGCAGGGTGACAGAGAACACACAAGAGAGAAGGAATGGAGACCCCTGGAGTGGTTTTTGGTTTTAATTATATTTGATATTATTGACTTGCTAGGGCTCCAACTTAGAGGCTCGTACATGCTAGGCAAGCACTCTCTGACCGAGTTACATCCTTGGCTCTAAGGAATGGCCTTTCAACATTAATGAAGACATTTTGAATAGTACCATCTCAAGGAGAAATCTGGCACTCTAAGAGAACACCTGTTCACCCAACATTCTTAGCTCCCCCACATAGGCCAAAGGTCTAGGCCATCCACATTCTTGGGGATAGAAGCCCCATGAGCATCTGTGGGGCCAGATGCCCTTTGCAGATTTCCTTTAGGGGAGTGACTCGTGTAATGACCTCTCACCTGCCTTCTTGCACAACATCCCAATCTTTGCTGGGGTCCCAAGTCTCCTGCTTTACTGTGATATCGAAGACTGCTCCTCCCTGTAGACAGACCCTGAACTCATGTATCAAGACTCCTGTCTTCCAATAGAAGACATGCTCTCATTCTTAGGCTTAGGGGACCACCAAAAATGATGTGTGTTGAGAGATTGGCTCCTTCCAGGGGCCAGGACCTCAGTCTTATGCATATTTCTGAGAGAAGAATCTGCCTGTGTCGAGTTGGCCACATTGTCACTCCACATAGCAACTCCCCAGTGGAGCACATTTCAAAGCTACTTGAATGTGACAGTCACTTTAGAAACACAGCAAGTCTTTCTTTTTGGGTTAGTGTTCACACCACACTTGTCACCCTCACACTTCATTGCTTATAAAAATCTAACTATTTTTAGGGGGGAATATTTATTATTCTAATTTATAGGCTTAAAGGGCTTAAAGAGTGCAACTTTCTTCTTTGTTTTTCTATTTGTGACAAGGCCTCACTCTGTAGCCTAGGCTAACCTGGGATCTACTATGTAGCCTATTTGAGCTTCTCAAATACTGGGGATTCTAGGAATATGTTACTGCAGGCACCCAGTGTGTCAAACTCTTTCTGAACCTAGCCTGCTTAATCAGGAAAGGCTGCCGAAGGCAGCCTGCACAGGCATCAACTGGACTCATTCTCGAGGTAATTCTTTTTGTGTGAGGAGGAATCAATCAACAATTTTCCATTGTGACTGTAACCACTATCTAGAATATTTACACTCCAGCAGTGGGTGCCCAACAAAAAGCATCAAACTGGTCATGAGTTGGGAAGTTTATCTCACAATCCACCCATTCCCCTCCTCAAGGCCAGCATGCCCGGTACAATCTCCTTGGCCTTAAGTAGATTCTCTTTTCCTGCTTTCCCAGGAATTCCTGGGATGGGACAGGCTAGACCACACTAAGAACGACATGAACCTGTTGCCAGTGCCGATCCTTCATTCCAGGGTTGCAGGCGATGGTGAGGATGGGTATGTGCTGCTTGAACTTCTCAATCTTCAACTTGACGTTCTCTGCTAAGCGCTTGGGCGCAGGCACATCAATCAAGGTCTTGGTCAACTTGTAGGTCGTCCTCCACATATTCCCTATCTCCTCGGCAATTTCCTCAGCATTCAATAAAAAGAGGGGGCCTGGAACAAAGAGAAGTTCAGATTATGATGGAGATGCTTGCCATATGCTAATTCTCTGTACTTGAGAACGGTGGCAGCTGTACTGAGACAAGCTGAAGTTCTGGGCTTGGGCCTGGATGGGAAGGAAGCCTCTGCTTAGCCAGTAAAGCCTTGTCCAGACCTCCACACTATTACCTTCCATCCAGGGTAACAAGAGACTCCTGGAAGGGTGACTGTGGAAATGACGTGAGAAATGACGTGAGACCGTATAAACAGAGGGCAAACATGCCTGGCATATGATGGGTGTACACTGTGGGGAAGGGAAAAGGCTAGCTGTTTAGTTTTAATGAGTCTTTAAAGAGTCATTAAGCTAGTTTTAAATACGATCTCAGTAGTATTAAAAGGAGTTTCAAAGTGTTGGGAAATGATGGTTTGAGAATGGGATCCCGCTAGAGTTCTAAGAATTTTAATAGAAGATTAAGCCAACAAACAAAGAGATACTAAAGAGTATGGCTCAGTGGGTGAAGTGAAGGCCTGAGTTTGGGTCCTCAGCACCATGTTAAAACAAACAACAAAAGTGAAACAACATAAACAAGCTGTCCTATGATGAGGTGGGGGAGACAGGTAAATTGTGGGGGCTCTCTTGACAGTCAGTTTAATCAAGACAGGGAGATCCAGGCTCAGTATTGGCTTTCCCTCCCCTTTCTGTTCCTTGTCCCCCACCACCAGAAATTTAAAAAGAATGACACTTCAGTTTTTAAAGTACTTCAAAACATTGGGTTCTTTCAGAGGGTGCAGTAAGGAGTTTTAGCATTTGGCTCTCACATTCAGCCCAAATCTCCCCATGGTACTTCTCCTACTTGCTGTCAAAACATTCTAGATTAGCATTTACTCCCTGCATTATGATACAGCTGACTGACTCACAAATACCCCCAAGTCCCCAGAGCTGCCTAGATCAAATGCAACTTCATCTCTCAACATGTCTTAGCAACTCAGTGTTTTTGTCACTAAAACTTAAATCTTACAAGAAAAAGTAGGTGCTAGTAGACTTAGTTGGAACAGGAGCCACTTCCAGGATGAGGAGTGGCCTCATCTTCCTTCCTGATGTGTCTATTTTGTTCTGTTTATTCTGCCCACACAGAGCGAGCCTCTCTAGCCTCCAGAGCCTAGAGTGAAGGGTAGATTTTAGATGTGCCATGGCACTCTGGCCCCTTGTAAAGCAGCACCACAGAGGAACAGTTCTCAATCTCTTTCCTACTTCTTGGAATCATCAGTATGACAAAAACTCTGGTGCTGATCTGATTTAAATCCCTTAATAGGTCTCTTGCATTTTGGTTCTTTATCTCCCCTTGTTACTACATCTGAAAATATAGACTATGGCTATCTTTATCCAGAGGGTTGAAATCCAAAGAACAAATTTCGTTTCAGAGCTGGCTGGGTAGACCTGCACCCCCACCTCCATCCCTGCTGCCTGGCAGGGTCAGAACTTGGCATACCATTCATCCACTCCTCTGACTTGGTGCTGAACTCGTAGGCTGTGACCCACAGCTGCTCATAGGGAATTTTGTTGACCATCAGGGTTTGCAGAAGAGGGAAGGAGCTCTTCTCCTTCTCCAACAGCTCCTCTTCCTTGTTGATCAACTGTGAAGAAAAGAGGAGGTTGTCTGTTGGGTAGAGGTTCTCTTGAACCCCAGAAACCTCCATGACAAATTCCCTAGCCCCAAGAAGGCCAAGTGGAGGAGGTAGATGTCCATTCAATGGGTGGACTTAGCAAGAAGATCCTTCTGCTGCCTCTGAAGGCCACAGTACCTGAGGTCTGGCTGCTGGAAACTGATAATGTGATGCTTGCTCTATCACCTTTGTTCCCAACACACAGTAGGCCTGTCTCCATGTTCATAATTTCTACATGAAATCTACTTGTTCATATAACTGTTTACAAGTCTTCCTTACACTAACTCCCCTCAAAGGTGAGAATTTCAGTTTTTAAAAACAAAACAAAACACTTGTTAATTGACATTTGGAGAACGTAGCTTAGTGGCTCCAAGTCTTTTTTCCCCCTACTTTAAGTGGGGCTAGGGATAACAAACCCCAAAGGTTTTGAGACAGCAACACAAATCCCTTTCCATATCACTCAGCCCATAATGGATACACAACAGGCATAAGCATTTACCTTGCTCTAACATCTTTGGGTGCTTCATGACTTACAAATACCTGTTGAAATGTAGACAACATGTGGGGAAAGGTAACTGAACATAGTCAAGAGAGGGTGGGCCAAGCAAGTAGTGCTGTGCACCTGACAGCTGCCTTATGCATAAACTAAGAACCAAAATGACCAGCATTTAGGGTCCCGAGTCCCTATCACAAAGTTCTAAACCTCAAATTCTGTCAGCGCCAGATCTAGGTTCTTCGAGAGGTCATTAAGCTTTTCCACATTGTTCTTCATTTCTTCAGTAGTCATCACTTCACGCTTCCTGAACATTTCCAGCTCTTTGCTATAGCCTTCCAGTCTTGACTCGAATTCTGAGCACCTGAAAGCAAAAATAGCCCATCATCTTAGAAAGAGCCCATTTTCTGCTCTTCTCAAGTTATCATCCTGGGAAGAGTTTCTCATTTTGACACTTCTCTGACTCTGCATCTATCTAAAGGCAAGCAAAGAAGAAATAAAAACAAAACAAGTTAAAGCACCTATGATCCATGGGCTGGAGCTGGGCTGGTATGAACCAATTGGTGACTAAACATGCTGAAAAAATTTTCCTGTTCAGATAAATATATGCTCAGATATGTATATTATGCATCATTTATTCATTCCACCATTAGATATTTATTATTGAGGCTTGATATATCAGGGAACTAGACATCAGAAAATTATCTTTGAAGTATTTATTAATATTTATATCTTCTTGGAACATGCATTTTATTTGGGAGGAGATCTGGACAATAATAATGGATGAGTGAGTGAGTCAGTGGACTGGTGGATGGATGGATGGATGGATGGAAGGATGGGTAAGTCCCTAGATATACAGACAGATTAATAAATCTATAAAGATGCTTCTGAGAGTAACAAATGCCCTAAGGAAAACAAAAGAGAGCAGAGTAAGCAGACTGTCTTGCGTTATCCACTGTAGTTGGACTAATTGGAGAGATCTTCCTAAATCTGTCTACCCCATCCATATGATCAACAAAGCTGGTCTCAATTTGTTTCTTCCTTTACTCAGTTTTGGTAGGTGATCTATTGTTTAGTCGCTAGGATCTAGAGCCAGGATTGCTTGGCTTAAATGTCTACTTTGATATTTAATAGCTATGTGGTCTTTGGGCACATCACTTAAATTCCTTATACTTCAGTATATACAATGAAGAAAAAGTATGAACTTAATAATGCTAATATAATATCATTCAGTACTGAGCTTCATTTATCACAATCACTATACAAGTATTTCTTCTCATTGACTAGAGTGTAAAGCTATACATTTTGTTCATTAATTCCACATGTTCCCAGCAGTTGTAGAGTGTTCAGCATGCAGAAAACAATCAATATTCATTGAATGAATAAGAGAGCTTGTCACCAAGAACAGCACTAGTGACACCCATAAATTTTGCTCTTAGGTGCTTAATTCTATAATGGCAATTTTAAATATTCTTTTAAAATATTTTAACTTTAAACATTTCTCTTTCCTCCTAAGAGTTCTTTAAGAGGGTTACTTTTCAAGTGGTTCGGTTTGCATTTCATCCCTAATTGCACCATGTGGGAGGCAGCCTCTGATATGATCCCTACATCCTGTCTCATACACTGTATAATTGGCTCCCTCGAATTTGAGATAGATGTGGCAATTCACTTCTTATAAACAAAATATGACAAAAGGGATGGGTTGTTTCCTCCAAGAAAGTTCACAAGAAGGCTAGTTTCTGTTTCTTTTGCTTACTCTTTCAGTCTTACACTGAAGGAAAACTATTCCCCTGTGGAGAGGATCATGTGGTGAGGGATAGAGCCAAGGGCCAATGATGTGCTCAAACCTGCTAAAAACCATGGAGCAAGACCAGAGTTAGATGTCAGCCAGTGGGACCCTCAGAGCAGTGTACAGCTTGGGCTAGTATTCTGACTCCAGCTTCACAGAAGACTTGGGACCAGAGACATACAACCAGACAAACAGCCGAGTGGCTCTTAGGAGTTCTAACCCAGAGACACTGTGTGATAATCCCTCCTTGTCTAAAGATACTATGTTGTGTTATGTCACAATAGATATCTATTATATACAATTATATAATTTCTGCTCCTTATGATTTATTTCTAAGTCCCAAAACATGGCTAGTTATTAATGAATGTCTATGGGCATCTAAAAATAGACATTTTATACTGTAGGATTTTTTTAAATGCTATTGTGAATGGAAGCCCTTGGAAAAAGTCCTACCTCTCACTGACCTTCTCTACAAAGCCGATTAACTGAAATTTCAGTGATCGTGGAGAGCCTGAGATACTGCAGATCCCAAAGTCTAATTATAATTTCTCCTGGGCTATCTTTAGCTCTCTTGCTCACCTCTGTGTCTTACCTAATGTCCTTGTGACTAAGCCTTTGGAATGCATTAGCCTGGCAGACCACTAGCTTCTGGCAACCAAATGCTAAGAATGATGTCAGCATCTGGACTGGCAACATGGATTTTTCTACTTTTGCTATAACTTGACTAGACGATGTTTCTACCAATGTATCTAAAAAGTGCCTCAATTTATAACTTTCTTTGTTTTGCTTCTGTAAAAACTTCATCAGACTGTTACCAGATGGGAACACGGAGTTTAGGGGTAACCCGAATCTGTGCTTCCCAATATGGGAAAATTTAGCTGCAGAAAAATTCCTCTTATCCCCTGTGAGGTAAGAACTGTTTTTCACGTTAACATTATCTGGAGAAAGAGTGAGAGACACACATTGCTGGTGAGTCAAGATCACTGCTTATTCCATTATCTTTGTATTCAAGTTACTCTTCTATTTGAATTGTGCACTAGGTCATGTAATTTATATGTAAGAACTGATATCTGCTTTGTTTTTATTTTGCTTATCTGAATAACCATCTTTGAACCACTGATTCCCCCCATCTCCATATTGGCCAACTCCAAATTAGACAATCCTCCAGCCCAGGGAGGTGTGGCTTCATCCTCGTCACCACAGCTCTTGTACCACCTTAGTCCTTCTTGGTATTCTTTACCCTCACATACCCTGGGTGGCCACTACCATAAGGAGAGCAGAGGGAGAAGGCAGTATGCTTCTGGGAGGCCATACAGAAATGACAGATGGGATGTCACCACCTCTTGGTGACCCTAATATGGTGCTGGTGAGTGAGCATGCAGGTGTAGTGGGTAGACTTGGCCAGCTACATCTTACAGACCTGGGCCTGAAGCTGCTTCTCCAAGAAATCCTCAGTCTTCAGGCCTACATATAAACCAGTCTCATCTTTCCTCATCTAGCACCCCAGTGCTAACGGATCACTGCAGAAGGGCATTGTCCTCAGGAAGATGCCCTGGGTCCTATTGGTCCAGGACCGGCAGCTTCTGAAAGCCTTGTGAGTCCTGGCCAAGGTAAAGTTGACCCTCCAGACCTCATGTTTGTCCCAGAGCGTATGTTTACCAGTCAGCTTCAGCTTCTGATTGGGACGCACTTTCTCAAAGGGTCTCTGTGGGGCCACATAGGTTTTATGACAAGACTAGCATCTCTGCTCCCACTGATATTGTTTACTCTGATTAACATTTTCATTTTTTTTGTATTTTTCAGTTTTCCTCTCTGTACGATACACATGTATGCTTCACACGCATGTGAAGCCAAGATTGATGTGAAGAATCATCTTGGATTTCTCTTCCACCTTATTCATCAAAGCTGTATTTCTTAATCAAATCCTGAGCTTGACAATATAGCCAGCTTGCTCTGGAGATCCCCGAGGCTGAAATTAAAGGTGGCTGTCACTTACACCCACCTGACATTTTATATGGTTTCTGGGGATCCAGATGTCAACAGCATTTTAACCATTTTTTTAAAAGCATGTGTGAGTGTGTGAGTGTGAGTGTGTGTGTGAGTGTGTGTGTGTGTGTGTG
>JADRCC010258299.1:0-16117 GCA_019843855.1 Hylomyscus alleni | reverse complement strand
GTGTGTGTGTGTGTGTGTGTGTGTGTGTGTGTGTGTGTGTGTTTGAGATGTTTGAGATGTTTGAGATAACTACTTTTTTTTTTCATGACTAAATTATCTAAAAGACTATTATAGGTTAAAATAGCATATCTCCACGATGATCAGGTTCAAATAGTAATCACCTGAAATAATTGTTTCTCTTCTTGGTATGATATTCCTTGGGATCCCTTCTCCTTCTGGTTATGCACAATAAACTTGACCATGTTAAGTTAATTACTATATTAATTCAATTCAAATTGATAAAATTAACTAAAGCTTCAGAATATATATTTTGCTTACACATTCTATGAATACTTTTATCTTTTTCTCATGATAACTCTGTTAAACCAAATAACTAAAATATTCAAGCCCTCATATAGATATTTCAACTTATCTGAAAACATACTGAAATATTTTTCCCTGTTAATGTATCTGTTTTTCCTACATTTTTTATTTGTTAAAGACAATTCTATATGGCAGAAATCCAGAAAACACTGTACTCCCTCACATTGTTGCAAATATGTGTTAGTGAAAAGTCCTTGAATAAGATTTTCTAGCAGTATATTATTTATATCTTGTACTCAATCATTATATTTCTGAATAAATATTAAAAGCTAAATGGATATGCTCTAATTTGTATGAATATGAGTGTTTACATTGTTAATTGTAGTGGCCTAAAATTGTAAATGATGCAAATGGATACAAATAGCTGAATGCTACACAAATCAGTATATCCACATAAAATAAAATTACATCCATCAATAAATACATTGGTAACTGATGCACTTAAAGATATGGGTAAATTATTCGTGTGAAAATGAGTAGAAATTAAGGATAGAAGATATTGCTATTCTTTATTGGATATATTGACTCAGGAATACTTGAAAAAAATCATGTAATAATATCTAGAATATCCTCTTACTAGGATTCTAATGTGTAGATACAGAAAAGGATACAAATTTTCTCCTGAAAATACTGTGGTGTAATTTTTTCTCTTCCTCTTTTAGTGTCCTGAATTTAAAAGGCCTCGAGACATTGCCATTGACTGGGTTGCAGGAAATGTTTATTGGACTGATCATTCCAGAATGCACTGGTTCAGCTACTATACTACTCACTGGACCAGCCTGAGGTACTCCATCAATGTAGGACAGCTCAATGGTCCCAACTGCACCAGACTCTTAACTAATATGGCTGGCGAGCCCTATGCTATTGCTGTAAATCCTAAAAGAGGGTAAGTTGATGGCTTGGTGATTTTGTTTTTCAATACAGTATTAATCTTGATGTGTATAGATTGTGTTCTGTAATTTGTTCAATGTAAAACAGATTTCTGAGACTTGAAAATCCTTGTACTGCTCTCTCAGAACTGTTTCCTTTTAAAGATGTTGACACCAAATGTCTTTTAATCAATGCTTTCTATATTATGCAGTCAGTACATGTATGAGAATCTCTTTTCTTTTCTCTGTGTGTTTATGTGCACTGATTATAAATAGTGGAATTGACTTGATAAACACATGACTACTACTTTTAAACCACAATTGAATATGAAAGATTTAATATATTAAAAGGAATGCTTAGAGATTAAGAATAAAAAATATGAAGACAAAATCAAACTTAAATTTCTTTACATTTTGATGACTTAATCTGAAGATATCCTTTTTTTAAGGTGTTAGATGAAAATCCTCCATTCAGTGTTGAAAAGAAGAAGGAAATTTTGAATGAAAGTCTTACATATCTAAAATAATCCGATTACCAGAATTGTAGAATATGGTGTCCACTAAATGAGAAAACCATTTCCTTTTCAGTTACTTAGCGCTGCCTATGATTTTAGCATTTGGAAGGTAGATGTAGAAGGATCTAGAGTCCAAGGCCAGCTTCTGCTATGTAAGGAACTAGCCTGGGCTATCATACCTGGAAAAGAAAAGAGAAAGCAAATACTACTCTGCGTATATTTTGGGAGGGGTCATTTCAATGACTTTAACTTAACATTACTTTGTGGAAAATAGATTCGCCTCTCATATAATACATCCTCTCGGCTCCCCTCTCCCTCCTGTCAGGATTTTATACATGTACAAACAGTATTTTGATCATTTTGATATCCCACTCCCCATTCTGACTCCTTTTTGACCTTGTTCCCACCATGCCCCCTTCCAATTACATTTCAGTTGTCTTTTAAATTTTGTTTTAGCTTTGCTCATACTTATTAGTGAAGTCATCTAAAGTTAGTTGAATAATCTACCATTATAAGAAATCTCAAGTGAATAATCCATCACTATATAAAAAAAAGATACTTGTAAGTGATAGAAACAGTGTTCTCTAGGTTTTAAATTTTCAGAACTAAAAATTGTATAACAAATAATAAGCTATGATGTACATTGTTAAATATTGTACCTTAAAACTTATATTTTGGTAACATTTTATTTATAATATTGATTTGTAAAGCCCTGTGCTGAAGTTGGTGGACATTGTATAGTTTTCAAGTTGAGTCAGGAATTAATGAGTTAATTGACACGTGATCTGAGGAGGTCCTGGTAAATTGAAGGAGACAGTTTTCACAGCACTATCCCCAAACTAATCTCCTTGACCTACTCTCTTTAGGATGATGTACTGGACTGTAATTGGGGATCACTCCCATATAGAAGAGTCAGCAATGGATGGCACTCTGAGGAGAGTTTTAGTACAAAAAAACTTACAGAGACCCACAGGTATGAAGTATTCAGCACATATTAAATATAAAGCAAAATGTTAACCATATAAATATTAACAGTTTTTTTCTAGCTTTATTCATGAAAAAAACCGTATCACAAGAAGACAAAATAATGTGTAGTATGCTGTTATTAACATTAACATTTTATATTCTAGTTTACCAATACAAAAATCAGGCTACTATCGTGTAGATAGATACATTATTGAGTATTATTTTAAAACTGCCCAAGTTGTTAGTAAGTTCTTACATGAATAAAATTTTGACAGATCCCAACAATCCATTTAGGTATTATCACAGATATATGTTTAAGTTACTGAAATATATAGCAATATTTATGGAAGATGTCCATTGAAATGAACTGAAAGGTGATGGCAAGTCTAACTTCTTTCTGTAAAGGCCAGGTTTCATAATGCCTGTACTTTACATTCGGTTCTTTATATTGGTATCCTATTCTTCTTCCCTATGTTATCTAGAACTCCTAACCCTGCTCTCTCAGCACCACCTTGACCCCTTTCCACATTTCCTGCTGGTTCCCTCAAGCTGCTTTATCTGAATGCCCACTGAATGTTCCGATAACTTGCTATGTCTTTTCCACTGTGTCATATCAAATTTTGATGTTGAAATAATAATAATATATTTACAAACTGTAGAAGTCTAAAGATTCTGTACCACCCACGCTACTCAGTGCACTGTAGTTAAAAGAACAGAATGATTGTTCATGTGCGTGATTTATTTTGATCTTTATTTATGCTTGGTTATCTTTTGTATTTTAAAATAAATTTGGGAGTTACATTTCATTGACTTTAAATTTGTTTTGTGAATTGCATTCAACTATTGGTTTTACTCTTTACGGAATTGAGAAGGTTGGGGGATTCAGTCTGTCATCATATGTCTGCCCTTCTGGAACTGAAGAAAAAGTTTCTAAACTCATGAAGCTTGGGCCAGCTATTGTGAAACTTAGGCCACTGTACAAATATTTAAGTGCATATTTAAACAATTTACACAGTTACAATTACTACATAGAAAAAAAGCATTATAGAATGGATACATTGTATTTGGGATACAATTTCATTATAATTCTACAGAACTTTATTCTGTCATTCATTTCTTAAGGAGTAACTTGCATAGAGGCAGCCAACTATATTAGATTTTGTTCACTATGACTGACATAAAAAGTAAGGTTATTTTTGCTTGGGGTTTTAAAACTTGCTACTGAAAAGGATTGCTTGAGTCTAATGTTAAGGGTAATAACATGGTGTTAGCAGTGTTTTCCTGATGGAAAGAGATGAAGCAGAGAGAGAAATAAATGACCAAGGACGAGGTGTAACCTTGAAAAATCTTGCTCCCAAGTTCCCACATTACAACTTCCTAGAATACTACTTGATTTTCTTTGTGTTACTATGATAAAATATTCTGACCAAAAGCAAATTATGGGAGGAAATGGTTTGTTTGTTTGTTTATACATCTTAGCCACAGTTTTGCCTCTCCTCTCCTCCCAGTCCTTCATCCCCACCTCCCCTCTTCCCTACAGTTCCAACCATTTCTCTCTTGTCTTCAGAAAAGGCCAGGCCTCACACAGATATCAACCAGTCATGACACATCAAGTTGCAGTAATACTAGATCCCCTTCTCCTATTAAGACTTGAAGAGCCAACAGATTCAGGGACAGGCCCTGCTTCCATTATTAGGAGTCCTACAACAAGCTATACAACTATAAGTTATAAACAGAGGGCCTAATTCAATTCCATGCAGGTTCCATGGTTGTGAATTCACTCTCTGTGGGCCCCTATGAGCCCAGACTAGTTGGTTCTGTGTATTCTCTTGTGGTGTCCTTGACACCACTGGCTCCTTCAGACCTCCTTCCACATTTTCTGCAGGACTCCCCAAGTGCTGCCTAAAGTTTGGCTGTGAGTTTCTTCATCTCTTTACATTAGTTTCAGGATGAATCCTTTCTAATGACAGTTGGACTAGGCACCAATCTATGAGTATAGCAAAATATCACATAGGAATCATTTTATTGACTTTTTTTCAATCAATGTTGGTTCGATGGTAGTTCTCTGGCCTTTTGAGCCTCTGGTTCCTGGTCTGTCAAAGGCAGGCTTCCTTTTAATGCATGGGTCTCCAGCTACACCAGTCACTCACTGACTACTCGTACGATTTCTGAATCAACTTTACCCTAACACATCTTGTAGGCAGGACAAACTGTGGCTCCAAGGTACTGTGGCTAGGTTGGTGTCCCAGTCCTTACACTTGAAGTCTTACCTGGTTACAGAAGACAGGCAACTCAAGCTCCATGTCTCTTATTACTAGGAGTATTAGCTAGGATCATCCTTAGCAATTCCTGGAATCTTCCATTGTACTAGTTTTCTACTTTGTCCCAGAGATTCTGCCCAATCGAGTTTTCTGTCCCTGTACTCTCTCCCTCCATTCTCCCCCTACCTGATCCTATCAGTTCCCATCTCCACATCACCACCCTTGTCCACTCTCTGTTTCCCCATCAAAATAAGATTCATGCTTTCCCCCCATTGAGCTCTCCTTGTTACTTAGCTTCTCTGTGTCTGTGGATTATATCATGGTTATCCTGAACTTTGTGACTAATCTCTAATTATAAGTGAGTATACAGTTTGTCTTTCTGGGTCTGGGTTTCCTCACAAAAGATGATCTGTTCTAGTTTCATCCATTTACCAGCAAACTTCACGATGTCATTATTTTTAACAATGGAGTAATACTTCTTTGTGTTAATGTACCACATTTTCTTTATCCATTGTTTAGTTGATGGATACCTAGATTGTTTCCAGTTTCTGATTATTATGAAAAAATGCTGCTTTGAACGTAGTTAAGTAAGTGTTCTTGTCGCATAGTAGGGTATCCTTTGCCCAGGAATGGTATAGCTGCATCCGTAAGGAGATTGATCCTCAATTTTTGGAAAAACGACCATATTGATTTCCAAAGTTCCTGTAAAAGTTTGCCCTCCCACCAGCAATGGAGGAGTGTTCCTCTTGCTTCATATCCTTTGCAGCAGGATCTGTCACTTGTATTTATTTAACTTAGCCTTTTGACAAGAAAGAATCTCAGAGTAATTTTGATTTCCATTTTCCTGGTGTCTAAAAATGGTAAATATTTCTTTATGTGCTTCCTGGCCATATAAAATTCTTCTGTGGAGAACTCACCATTTAGATCTGTACCATATATTTTAAATGGATTATTTGGCTTACTGATATCTAGTTTCCTGAGTTCATTATATGTTTTAGATATCAGTCCTCTGCCATTTTGTGACTGTGTTACCTCACTCAGGAAGTTATTTTCTGGTTCTATCCATTTGCCTCTGAATTGCATGAAGCCATTGTTTTTAATCGCCAAGTAGTACTATATATTATATAAATGTATCACATTTTCAGCATTCATTCCTCTGTTGAATGACATCTGGGTTACTTCTGGCTTCTAGCTATTATAAATAAGGCTACTATGAACATAGTGAAGCATGTGTCCTTGTTACATGTTGTAACACCTTTTAGGTATAGATTCAGGAGTGGAATAGCTGGGTCCTCAGGTAGTACTATTTTTTTCAATTTGCAATTCCACCAGCAATGGAAGAGTGTTCCTCTTTCTTCACATCCTCCCCAATATCTGCTGTCACCTGAGTTTTTGATCTTAGTCCTTCTAAGGTGGAATCTCAGGGTCGTTTTGATTTGCATTTCCCTGCTGACTAAGGATGTTGGACATTTCTTAAGGTGCTTTTGAGCCATTCAAGATTCCTCAACTGAGAAGTTTTTGTTTTGCTCTATACCCCCTTTTAAAGGTAATTGGTTTTCTGGAATCTAGCTTCTTGATTTCTTTGTATATACTAGATATTAGCCTTCTATCGGATATAGGGGATATAGGGTGGGTAAAGATCTTTTCCCAATCTGTAGGTTGCTGTTTTGTCCGATTGGCAGTTTCCTTCCAGAAGCTTTTCAATTTTATGAGATCCCATTTGTCTATAGTTGAACTTTGAGCCTTAGCCATTGGTGTTCTGTTGAGGAAATTTTCCCCTGCGCTGACATTTTTGAGGTTCTTTCCTAATTTCTCTTCTATTACATTCAGCATATCTGGTTTTATATGAATTTCCTTGATCCATTTAGACTTGAGCTTTGTATAAAGATGGATGAATTTGCATTCTTCTACGTGCAGACCATCACTTGAGCCACCACCATTTGTTGACTATGCTGTCTTTTTTCCACTGATGGTTTTGGCTTCTTTGTCAAAATCAATTAACCTTAGGAGTGTGGGTTTAATTTTGGGTCTTAAATTCTATTCCACTGATCTATCTGTCTGTCTTTGTACCAATACCATGCTGTTTTTATCTCTATTACTCTGTAGTACATCTTGAGTTCAGGTATGGTTATTCCTCAAGAAGTTCCCTACTGTTGAGAATAATTTTCACTATCATAGATTTTTGTTATTCCAGATGAATTTAAGAGTTGTTCTATCTCTGTAATGAATTGAGTTGGAATTTTGATGGGAATTGCAATGAATCTGTAGATTGATTTTGGTAAGATGGCGACTTTTACTATTATTCCTGACAATCCATGAGCATAAAAGATCTTTCTATCTTCTGAGGTCTTCTTCAGTTTCTTTCTTCAGAAGTACCCTGTCTCCACAAGGATATCCTCACCTCTCCACTCCCAACCCAACAGACCTCCCTATTCCCTGGGACCTCCGATCTCTTGAGGGTTAGTTACATCTTCTCTGACTGAACCCAGATCCTGCAGTTCTCTGCTGTATATGTGTTCAGTTCTCTGCTGTATGTGTGTTCCAAGGACTCATATCAGCTGGTGTATGCTGTCTGATTGATTGTTCAGAATCTGAGAGATCTCAGGGGTTCAGGTTAATTGAAACTGCATGTCCTACAGGGTTGCTCTCCTCCTCAGCTTCTTCCAGCCTTTCCCTAATTCAACCACAGGGGGCAGCAGCTCCTGTCCATTGGTTGGGTGCAAATATCTGCATCTGTCTCTTTCAGCTGCTTTGTTGGGTCTTCCAGGGTGTTGTCATGATAGGTCCCTTTTCGGAGTGCTCTATAGCCTCAGTAATAGTGTCAGGCCTTGGGACCTTCCTTAGAGCTGGATCCCACTTTGGGCCTGATGCTGTTCTTTTTCTCAGGCTCCACTCCATTTCCATCTCTGCAGTTCTTTCAGACAGGAACAAATATGGATCAGAGTTTTGACTTTGGGATGACAACAGCCTCGCTCACTTGACTCCCTGTCTTTCTACTGGAGATTGGCTCTCTAAGTTCTGTTTCTCTACTGTCTGACATTTTATCTAAGGTCCCTCCCTTTGAGTCTGGAGCGTCTCTCAGTCTCTCACCTCCCAGATCTCTGGTCCTAATTTCTTTTTCAGCCCATTTATCCTTTGAGTATAGGAAGGCTACTGATTTATTTCAGTTGATTTTATATCTGGCCACTTTTGCTGAAGTTGTTTATCAGCTGTAGGAATTCTCTGGTGGAAATTTTGGGTCACTTAAGTATACTAGCATATTATCTGAGAATAATTATATCTTGACTTCTTCCTTTCCAATTTGTCTCCCTTTGACCTTTTGTTGTCTAATTGCTGTGGCTAAACTTCAAGTCCTTATATTGAATAGTAGGGAGAGAGTGTGTGACTTTGTCTTGACCCTGATTTTAATAAGATTACTTCAAGTTTCTCTCCATTTACTTTGATATTGGCTGTTGCTTTGCTGTATATTGCTTTTATTATT
This sequence comes from Hylomyscus alleni, assembly GCA_019843855.1. NCBI lineage: Eukaryota > Metazoa > Chordata > Mammalia > Rodentia > Muridae > Hylomyscus > Hylomyscus alleni. Next base: position 7,662 of record JADRCC010258299.1, on the reverse strand, counting down.
AGGTATTGGCCTTCAATTTCTGATTTTTTTCAATACTTTTAACATAAGTGGTGTTGTATTTTGTCAACAGCCTTTTCAATATCTAATGAGATGATCATGTAATTCTTTTCTCTGAGTCTGTGAATTATGTTAATGCATATTTGTATATTGAACCAATCTTGCATCCCTTGGATGAAGCCTATTTGGCCATGGTGAATGATGGTTTAATATGTTATTGGATTCGGTTTGCTAGAATTTTATTGAATATTTTTGCATTGATGTTCATAAGCGAGATTGGTCTGAAGATCTATTTCTTTGTTTTGTCTTGTGTGGTTTAAGTATCAGAGTAAGTGTGACTTCATAGAATGAATTAGGTTATGTTTCTTCTGTTTCTATTTTTATGGAATAATTTGAAGAGTGTTGGTATTAGCTCTTCTTTGAGAGTCTGGTAGAATTCTGAACTTAAGTCATTTGGCCTCGAGCTTTATTTAGTTAGGAGGGTTTTAGTGACTTCTTCTATTCCCTTAGGAAATATGGACCTGTTTAGATAGTTTACCTGCTCTACATTTAACTTTGGAATGAGCATCTGTCTATAAAATCATCCATTTCATTTAGATTTTCCAATTTTGTTGAATATAGGATTTTGAAGTAGGATCTGATGATTTATTGAATTTCCTCAGTTTCTGATGTTATGTATTCCTTTTAATTTCTATTTTGTTAACTTGGATGCTGTCTCTGTGCCCTTTAGTTAGTTTGGCTAGTGGGATACCTATCTTGTTGATTTTGTCAAAGAACCAGCTTTTGTTTTTATTGATTCTTTTTTTTTCCTTTTTTTTTTATTTTCTAAATAATATTTAATGAACAATCAAAAACAACAAGAACAAACCCCTGTTGCCTCCCCCATCCCCATGCCCGCCACCCCATCCTCTCCCACTTATCAGCCCTGTCATTCCCCTACACTGGGGCATAGAACCTTCATATGGCCAAGGTCCTCTCCTCCCATTGATGACCGACTTTGCAATCCTCTACTATACACATGCTGCCAGAAAAATTGATTCTTTATATCATTCTCTTTGTTTCTATTTTGTTGATTTGGAACCTGAATTTGACTATTTCCTGCCTTCTACTCCTCTTGGATGTATTTGCTTCTTTTTGTTCTAGAACACTCAGGTGTGCTGTTAAGTCACTAATGTAGGATCTCTCCAATTTCTTTACAAAGGGACTTAGTGCTATTATTTTCTTCTTAGCACTGCTTTCATTGTTTTCAATAAGTTTGGGTATGTTGTGTCGTTATTTTCATTGAATTTCAGGAAGTCTTTAATTTCTTTTTTATTTCTTCCCTGACCAAGTTATCATTGAGTAGAGAGGTATTCATTCAGTTTCCAAGGGAATGTGAGTTTTCTGTTTTGTTTTGTTTTTGTTTTGTTATTGATGTCTAGCCTTACTTAGTCTATGGTGATCTGATAGGATGCATGGGATTATTTCAATCTTCTTGTATATGTTGAGGCTAGTTTTGTGAACAATTATACAGTTAGTTTTGGAAAGGTTCCATGATGTGCTGAGAAAAATGTATATTCTTTTGTTTTGTTTTGTTTTGTCTTGTTTTGTTTTGTTTTAGGATGAAATATTCTGTATATATCTGTTAAATCTATTTGGTTTAGAACCTTTGTTAGTTTCATTCTGTCTTAGTTTAGTTTTTATTTCAATGACCTGATCATTGGTGCGAGTGGGGTGTTGAATTTTTCCACCATTGTTGTGTGGAGTTCAATGGGTGTTTTGAGATTTAATAAAGTTTTTTTTTTTTTTTTTTTTCAAGACAGGGTTTCTTTGTGTAGCCCTAGCTGTCGTGGAACTCACTCTGTAGACCAGGCTGGCCTCGAACTCAGAAATCCACCTGCTTCTGCCTTCCAAATGCTGGGATTAAAGGTATGTGCTACTACCACCCGGCTAAGTTTCTTTTAAGAATGTGAGTGCCCTTGCATTTGGAGCATAGATGGTCAGAATTGAGACTTTATTTTGGTGGATTTTCCCTTTGATAAATATGAAGTGTCCTTTCCCATCTCACTTGTTATCTTTTGGTTCAAAGTCTACTTTATCATATATTAGGATGGCAAGTGCTGCTTGTTTCTTGGGGTCATTTGTTTGGAAGACATTTTTTTCCATCCTTTTACTCTGAGGTAGTGACTGTCTTTGTTATTGACGTGTATTTCTTATATGCAGCAAAATGCTGGATCCTGCTTGTGTATCCAGTTTGTTACCTTATGTCTTTTTATTAGAGAAATGAGTCTGTTTATATTGAGAGATATTAAAGACAAATGATTTTTAGTTTCTGTTATGTTTGTTGTTGTAGGTGGAATTATGTGTATGTGATACTCTTCTTTTGATTTTGTTGTGAGATAACTAATTTCCTTTTTTTTTCTTTGCTATAGGTACCTGCTTTGCATTGGAGTTTTCCTTCTAGAATCCTCTTTAGGTCTGGTTTGGTAGATAGTTATTGATTAAATTTGGTTTTGTCCTAGAATATTTTGGTTTCTCCACTTATGATGTATAAGAGTTTTGCCAGGTATAGAAGCCTGGGCTGGCATTTGTGTTCTCTAAGGTTTCCTTGACCTCTGTTCCAGCTCTTCTGGCTTCTAGGTTCTCTGTTGTGAAGTCTGGTGTACGTCTGATAGGTCTGCCTTTATATGCTACTTTGTCTTTTTCTCTTACATCTTTTAAGATTCTTTCTTAGTTCTGTTTATTTAACATTTTAATTATTATATGACAAGAGGATTTTCTTTTCTGGTCCAATCTATTTAGTGTTCTATAGACTTCTTGTACATTTATGACAATCTCTTTCTTTAGGTTGTGGAAGTTTCTCCTATGATTTTATTGAAGATGTTTTCTGGTACTTTGAACTGAGAATCTTTGCTCTCTTCTATACCTATTATTCTTAGATTTTGGTTGTTTCATTGTGTCTGGATTTCCGAGATGTTTTGTGTTAGGAGATTTTATGTTTTGAATTTTCTTTGACCATTGTGTCAATGTCTTCTATGGTATCTTCTATACCTGAGATTCTCTCTTCTACTTATTATATTCTGTTGTTGAAGCTTGCGTCTGTAGTTCCTGACCTCTTTCCTAGGTTTTCCATTTCTAGAGTTGCCTCCATTTGTGTTTTCTTTATTTTTTCTACTTCCATTTTTGGTCTTAGAATGCTTTGTTCAATTCCTTCACCTGTTTGTGTTATCTTCTTTAAGTGCTTCTATCTGTTTACCTGTGTTTTCTTTTATTTCTTTCAGTGACTTATTTATATCCTCCTTAAATACTCTATTATCTTCAGGAGATAGGATTTTAGGTTGGTATCCTGGTTTTCAGGTGTGTTGGTGTATCCAGAGCTTGCTGTTGTGGGAACACTGGGTTTTAATGATGCCAAAGTATATTGGCTTCTTTTGTTTATGACCTTGAGCATGCCTTTCACCATCTGGTTATCTCTAGTGTTCAATGAGCTAGGAGTCTCTGTCCCTAGGTTGCTGCAGATCTCCTGAGAGACTTGTGGCCCTGACTATAGTTGATCTTCTTGGAAACTTTCAGACTGCGTGGTCTTTCGAGAGGCATACATGCCTGTGATCTGTTGGACTGGGTGCAGCTGGTCTCCTTAGAGACCTTCAGACTGTGAGATCTATTGCTCTGGGTCCAGCAGATCATTTGGGAGGCCTTCAGACTGTGGGGACAGTTTCCCTCTGTGCAGTGAATATTCAGGGAGGCTTTCATACTGAAAGGACTTCAGAGGAGCAGATAAGCTGATGATCTTCTCTAACAGTAGGCACGGGCTGGGAAAGGGGTTTAGTTCAGATTGGGCAGAGGCTGGCCAATGCTTCTGAGCCCACTGAGATCCTTGGAGTGCCCAGCTTCTGGAGTTGTCTGATAGGATTCCTTATCCATTGCCTGGCATGCGGCAGATATCCTGGAAGGCCTCAGACTGTGGTATCTTCAGAGGAGCAGACAAGCTGATGATCTGCCCCAGCAGAAGGCACAGGCCTGAGTAAAGCTGGATTTATGTGATAGTATTTTCTTTCCTCTATTCCTATTATTCATAGGTATTGATATTTCTTTCATATTGTTTCAGAATTCTTGAATGTTTTGTGGCAGGAATACTTTTTTTTTGATTTAACATTTTCTTGGACTGATGCATCCATTTCTTCTCTCCTACCTTTAATTATTAAGATTCTCTCTTTCATTCATCCTGTGTATTTTGTTGTCACTGTTCTTATTCCTTAGATTCTCTCAGTTTATGTTTTCTTATTGCTTCTACTTCTATTTTCATGTCTTTAACAGGTTAACTGTTTCAACTGTTTTTTTTTTTTTTTTTTAATGGTCTCTAAGGGATTTACTCATTTCCTCCATTTGTTTACGTTTTCCTTTATTTCTTTAAGGATTTTACTCATTCCCTCTTCAAGTTTTTTTTTTTTCTTATGCTTCAGCTATGTTTTATTACTCAAGACCTGCTGTGCTAGGATAGTTGGAATCTGGTGGAGTCATGCTTTCCTGGATATTATTGATTGCTTTCTTTTGCTGGAATCTAGGCATCTGTATTTGGGGTCTAGGTTGCTGATTGTGCATTCGTCTTGGTTTGGTGGGGGTTTTGTTTCTTGGGTTATGGTTCCTCTCTGGGATTTCAGAGAGTGTGGTGGCTGAGTGGTCCTGTTTTACTTGATTGTCCAGTTCGTGTATTCATGGGGAATACTTGCAGGGGTTTTTAAGGCTGTTCTTCTGGCAGGCCTAGCCTGTGGTTGAGTAAGAGATATTTGCTGATGTTGGGGTCTGGGACAAAGTGACTAAGTGGGAAAGAAAGGGCAGGGGGATTCATAGGTGGGTTGGGATGTGGGGATGGGAAGGCTGCAGTTGGTGTTCTGTTTTGACCGGAGAGTTGGGTCTGGTGTAATAGAGATTGTGAGGGAAGTCTGGTTGTAGCTTATCCCGTCTTCTGGCAGGTGTAGTTTGTGCCTGGACAGCGGATATATGCTGGGGGGTAGGAGGCTGTGCCACAGGAATCAGACAGGAAAGGAAGACTTGGGGGAGGGGTGGTCTATGGGATCCAAGCTAGGCCTGCAAATTGGGGAGGAGAAGCTGCAGCTGGTGTTCTGCTGTAGCACTAATGGTAACCCTGAGAATAGGCTCTGGGGTATAGCCAGAGTAGGGGAGGTCTAGGGTCAACTTATATGGTCTTTTGGCAGCTAGTCTGTAATGGAGTAAGAAATATTTGCTGGAGTTGGGGACTGGGATTTGTCCCAGGAGGGCAGGAAGAACATGAAGGTCTGTGAAATTCACAATAGACATGCACAAAGGGGAGGTAAAGCTGGAGCTGATGTTCTATTGCAGCTGGTGGTGTGCTCTGAACCTAATTTAGCTTTCACAAATAGCACCCTAATGGAAAGTGATAATGAAATACTGTGAACTACTGTTCTGAATTTCCATACACTTGAGAAATATGTACTTGTATAAATATAGTCACTGAGATACTTTATATCAGAGTACATTCACTGTTCATATATTCCTAATCTCTCAGACTTAACATTTTTCTTCATTTTCTTGGTGTATATAAACATTTGTTCTAACTTCAATGTCAGATATCATATTAAAATGAGTAGCTATCAAAAAGTCTCTTTGTATCCATGTGTATACTTTTGTTTTTTATATGTTGTAGTTTTATAGAAATGTTACATTTCTGTTATGCATTCAGAGTGAAATATGATACTAAATATCTGACATACAGTTTACTCATTTATGGCTTATACTGTAAAGATAGTATCAACTAGATAAACTTTTTGGAATACAAATAAACCTATCTCTGTGCAATTATGTAATGCCTGTATGTATTTGGTGTAGAAGTCTATGCTCTAATCAAATAGCTTACCACCAGATCTCCTATTGCAATAATTGCCACCATCATGAAATATCAATTTGTGACAGCTGTTGGTACTCTATCAGCTATGCCTTTAATGATGCAATGTTAACCCTAATTAATATTCTATATGTCAAATATTATAAATTACCCCAAAACATAATCAACATTCTTTATGCTCATAAATATTTATACATAAGAATTATATATGTGTGTGTAGGCCAAAATATTTAATATAGTTTAGATTCTGAATAATTACATTTATCAAACATATAAATGACAAATACAAAAATAAATATTTGCTAGTATTTAAGACTATCAAACACTGAACCTGGAACATGCTGTTTCAATTACATTGACAGAGATTATATAAGTCACATAAATTGAAAGATAATATCAATACCCTTTAAAATATAAGCCATAATGAAAAATACTGTATGTCAGTCCTGAATGGATAATAGAAATGTGATATTTCTATAATACCACAACATATAGAAAAATATGCAAATAATTACAATGAGTTATTCATTTTAATGCAATGTATAAATTTGGTCTTAGAATAAATATTTATGTACACATCAATGTTTATATACACAAAGAAAATGGTGATAGAAATTATTATAAATAAGTTAAAATATTACAAATGCATAAGCAATGAATATATTTCTAAGCAAAAGCATCTCAGTGAACATATTTGTCCATTCCCATCTCCCACTCTCCTACATATAAAGTGTGAATATATATATTTTTATATATACCATACAAAGCAGTAGTTCATGATATTTCATTATTTTCTATTAATGTGGAATTTATGAAAGATAAAATATCTATTATTTAAGGATCTTTGAAATTTTCAGAGTTAAAATAATTTTAAAATCCCTAAAATATAATGGAAGCTTAGGCACCATGGACAACACTATGCTGAAAGAACAACTCTGGGCTACAGCCTACTGAGCTACAGTCTGTATCCTTTATGATCTTTTCAATGTGTAATAATGTTATACTTGATTAATCTGAGAAAGAACTACACCAATAGATATGTTAATTCAGGAAAGGGAAAGTCTGCTTTCATAGACAGAAACCTCAGGTTACTAAGGAATGGGAAGCATGCGAGAGCTAGTTTTCCTCTGAGATGTACCTCAAACAGATTTGCCAATACAAAGTTGTCATCCATGAAATCATATACATAGAAACAAAACTAAATGCTAAACTCAGCACATTGTATTTATATATTTATGTACACATATGTGATATGTATTATAGATATAAGTATATAGATATAAATATCTGTACACACATGTATGTCAACAAAGATGAAGCAAGGTAACAAGGATGAGGCAGGGGGATGTGGGAGCTTGGAAAGCAGAAAGAGTAGAAGGAAGATGATGCAATTGTAATTTAAATTTAGAAAATATAAAGTTAAATTTAAAAGTATAGCAGTTTATTTTAAATATTCTATAATTCTATACGTAACATACATATGCCATTTTCAGTTCAGATAAAAACACTACTTTTCTGAAGTGTTTTATTTTTATTGTTATTGACAGCTTACTAAAAACAAAGAGGATATATTTTCAAGATGGACATGAATTTGTTATTCCATATAAACTTGACTTTTAATGCTATTATAAGAAAAGTTTGCTGGACAGTGGTGGCACATGCCTTTAATCCTAGCAATAGGGAGACAGAGGCAGTCGGATTTCTGAGTTCGAGGTCAGCCTGTTCTACAGAGTGAGTTCCAGGACAGCCAGGGAGATACAAAGAAACCCTGACTTAAAAAAAAAAAAAAAAAAAAAAAAAAA